>CBVK0103334400.1:0-14332 GCA_900067695.1 Picea abies
AGATAATATCCAAGTCATAAGATGATTCCCATAAATTATGGGGTGATAACACCCTTATCAGCGCCCTCCACGCGTGACCACCAGCTAGGCTTAACACTAGCGCTTCTCGCCTTTCGCCACTTCGCAAGTCAAAAGGTTGGACTTCTGTCCCCTTATCTTAAGAACCCCCGAGACATGAAAAGTCAATGGGGTGTTGAATCTCTTCAATGAACAACGCGTGTCCACCTGTCTATTCCAAAGGCCCACCTTGTGATTCTGCCACGTGTCCACATGAGCCTCGGCTCTCGGCACTTCGCCGACTCCACGATTGTTGCCACCTGTCCTCCTTAGATGGATGGCTGTGATTCTCTCGCAACTTCGCCTCTCGCGACTTAGATCACCCAAATCCTGGACTCTCACCTTGCGAACCTCCGAGTTCGTGAGATCCCTAGATCTCTGCCACCTGTCCTCCTCAGATGGACGGTCCTGATCTTCTCACGACTTCGCCTCTCATGACTTGGAACGCCCAACCTTTGGGCTCTCACCTTGTGAACCTCCGAGTTCGCGAGATCCCTTGATCTCTGCCACCTGTCCTCCTCATATGGATGGCTGCAATTCTCTCGCGAATTCGCTACTCGCAAAGTCAAGAGACTTCCTTCTCTACCCTCCAATTTTCGAATCCCCGATATGGGTGATCTCGTGATACGTGTCCTCTCCAACGGACGGCTCAAATTCTTTCTCCCTTTCGGGACTTTCGCTTCCGCTGTTCTGTTGTATGAAGTTTTAACTCCCTCGCAACTCTCGACAGATGTAACGGCTGTCAGGTAATTTGACCAATATCCAACGGTTTAGATCCTTTCTACTCCGTGCACTCCTCTGCTACTTCCTAGACGTGGAAAACCAATGGTCTAGATCTCCTCGGCTGATCCAACGACAGCTATTGCTCCTCCCGAGCTCTAACGCTTTTCTTCCAATACTTAGAATAATTTCAATTGTTCAAAGACCTCAACCTTTGTCTTCTTTCCTCTGCGAGCTCTTCACCTTGAGTCTCGCCTGTGCGTATATGAACGCTATCCCTCCTGAGCTTTGCTTCCGAATACTTGAAGGATTCTGACTTCTGTGCCCCTACAGAATCTCTACACACATAAAGCATTATCTGTCATGAGCCTCTCTTCTCTCCTAGAATTCGAAGGAAACAGTTCCTTCTCCTTTCTCCTCCTGCTGGAGAATGTGATGCTCTCCTGGCTATTCTTCTACTCAAGCAACCTCTTGTTGAGTCTTTCAGGGTGTTTAGTAACCCTATGAAGGTCCCTTTCCTTGGACTCTTCTTCAAATTCAGAACTCAAAGAGTTATTTTCTCCTGTGCCTATCTGCACACCTACTCAATGCCCACCTAGTAGAGTATCTTCTTATAGAACATCCAGTAGTTTTGTCCCCTTCTGTGCACCCTATGCACCTACTCAATGCCCTCCTGGCAGAGCTCTCAAAATCCTTAGTGATCCTGACTTCAATCTGAACTCTCAGCAGAGTTCTTCTCCTGTGCACTCCTTGCACTGGCTCGATGCCCTCCTGGCAGAGCTTCATAAAACTCCTCAGAGATTCTGTCTACAACTGTGTTTTCTCATACACAGCCTTGCCTCCAAAGCATTCAACAACCTTCAGGTCTTCCTCCTGAGTTGTTGATTTCAGCTTCTATGCCCACCTGGCATGCCTCTGTCTGAACTCACAGAATTCAGAAATGCACTCTATGTGCATGGCTTTCAGAACTCGCAGCACTCTGTCACACCCTCATGGTGTGAAGCCTCAAAGAACTCTCAATCCTGAAGCCAGATACACTCCTTCAAATGAAAAACTACAGCATACATTCACAAAATAATTTGAACACACATAGACATTCATTCAACACAGGAAATATGCAGGAAAAACTGTTGTTTGTATTAAATGGAAAATGCATGTTTGTACAAGGTGTTCCTGAGCATAGCCTGTAACAAGGTCTCGGCTCCTTCTCTTGCACACTCACTCTCTCTTGTGCATACTGCAACTATTACAACTACTTCCAAAATGAGATCGAAATTGATCTTTTTACAAGAGGGGCTCTTCGAGTTCTTCCCTCCAAACTCACCTACCCTATTAAATTACATTGAACGAGCTGTCTAGTCCGCAGATCGGATCTATATCTCAGCCTTATAAAACATTAAAGGCCTATCTACCCACAGCCTGTGAAAAGGCACGACTTCACGGCTCAACAGCCTAAAACATTTAATTACATTCATTCAAATTCAAAATTGAAGACGAGGGTTGCGCCTCTCTTCGACTTTGAATGCACACGCTGGCGTGGCTGGCTGGCTGGCTGGCTGACGCGGAGAGATGCTCCTGCATCAGAGGATCACTGCGCCATCCTGTATAGAGGCTACCTTGTAACCTCACTTTCCTTTTTCGACTTCTCTGTAAGCTTCCTTGATGCAATGTGCCAGGGAATGGTATGAGGCCTTCCCTGGATAAAACTATTAAGGGTAGGTCCCATCACACTTAATCCTGTGATCCGGTGAATCAGTGCCAGATCCAAAATAATCCTTCTATCGAGCCACAGGTATCCTCCATGATAGTACGACAAGAGGAGTTTAACTCAAGCGTTAATCTCCTGGTGGCGGCCAAAATGTGGGATCTTCATCACATTCAGCATGGTGGACTGCGCCATCCCCTTAATCCATGGTTGTGAGATGAGGCAAGGCTTCCTCCCGGTTGTCTTTGTGAGATAGCGGTGGGGCATCAACATGGAATAGTTCTTCCTGTCTCCTAAATTGAAGTCGTTGTTCTTCAATAGTGAGATCTATCCTAAATGACTCCCGACTATGCGTATTCCTTTCAGAATGTACCCAATGAACACGATGTACCCAAAATATCAGGGAATGTTTTCACGGTTAACAGTTCCAACCAAAGGTGGGATATAATTGGGTAGGATCGATGGGATATGCTTCACATTATCCATCTCACCGTGGTTCTTACTTCGCTGCTCAGTCACGGGGTTGACACAGCCAGAACGACGTCTAGTCGAAGGGGAATCCTGCAATCCCCTAGTCAACGATGTCTGAACACCTTTGGATATCGGTCTGTCATCCATTAGCTTCTTGAGGACTTCCTCAATAGACTTCTTCAATTCACTAGGCTTGCTCGACATTCTAACTTTTAAACAGACAGGTCGGGGTAGAATAACGGACAGGCAGGGTAGACAACCAGATAGGTGGACTCTAATTTTAGATAACATAGCTCGACAGATGAATAATTCTATTTTTAGCTAAGTCAATCATGGGTAGAAAAAAGTGGTCCCGACGTAATGTCCTAGGAGTTAAGTAAGCGAGGCATCATAACAGATTCTTCCAATGGTCAGGAATGCTTCCATCAATGTGAATCTCTCCGTTATGGCACAGTCTCAACGTCCAAAAGTAGTCCATCAGCCCATAAATGTGTTTTCTAACCATTTTGGAGTGTCATTCCAACGGTCGGAGTGCCTCCAACAGTCATATAGCTTTGCCAGGGTGAAGTCCCATTATGTGCGGTCATGTTGTTCCAATGATGTTCAAATCCTACGAACCTACCTCCTGCGAGGTTCTAGTCTGTGAAGTCTTCCATCTGGTATCTGTAGCTTCTTGTAGCTTTTCCAACCTAGCTTTCTTTTTATTTAGCTTCCTTTCCTTCTTTCCTGTGATCTGAGTCTCTCTAACTGTTTATGGAATCCTCTTTCCATTTTTATTCTTATCTTTCCCTAGTGTAGTGACTTCGCACTACTGATGTTCCCTCAAAGGGTCTAAAGTTAATATCGCTTTTCTTAACACTTCCTGAGTGGAAATACTTTTTTCTTAAATAAATAGGTCTTTCAAACCTTTTTGCATTCTTTCTATCTTGGTGACTAATTCTCTTTATTTTTGTTCCTCCTGCATTGTTACTTTATTTTGTTGCTTCGACTTCCTCTCGTTCTTCTATTAGCCAATCTATTTTTCTAGCTATGAAATCCATTAGATCTTTCTATTTCTTTTATGTAGCTTCTTCCTCTGCTTTCCTTCTAATTTGATCCTTTTCAATCCAAATCTTACCTAACAAAAGTGGGAAAGGGGCATTGTCCCCAACAAACTTAACGATTTCAAATTTCTCTTCCGTCGATGTTCCATGAACAATAATAGGTACATTAGTAACTCTTCCACATAGGGTTATCATCTTTCTCTTAAACAAGCCTATCCTTCCCAACAAAGGTATCATAGTAGGATTTCCCAAAATTTTCCAAGTTTCTTCTATCATAATATTCACTTGTGTTTCCTCATCCAAGACACAGTCTATGTCGAAGTCTTCTATTCTTGCACTTATGCATTGTTTTACTTTCAGAATCTCTAGTAAACTGACATCTTTATGAACATCCATTGTTTCTTTCAACTGTGATAACGTAGTCTGAACTTTCTCTGATTCTTTCTCTTTATGATTCTCTAACATGCTCTTAGTCTCTTGACTGTCTTTGTAGTTTTCTTGTCTTATGTTCATCCGTTCAACTTTAACAATCATCCTTGGACAATCCTCAACCTCATGACCAACAATTTTACAATAAAGACAAATAGGACTTGTGTCAGGGCATTCCTTAGCAAGATGTCCCGATCTTCTGCAATTATAGCACAATGTCAATCCTCTTTTTCTTTTAAACGTTCCCCAACCTTTTTTGTACTGCGCACTAGGATCATAGTGTTGGATCTGCAATATGAAAAAAATATTCCTAGGTTCCTGCATCCACTTATTAGTCCAAAAATTCTTTCTATGCATAGGAATAACATATATTTCTTCATCTCCGTTAAATTTACTCAAATCAACTCTTTCTTTCAACTACACCCTAGCCTTCAGACTAGGAAAAAATCTATTAAACATACTTAAGTTCATGTTTCCAAAAATAAAAATTTCACTTCTCTTTCTCTTATCAAAGCATAAAGCTTTACCACTTTTAGGATGTTACCTCTTTTCTTCAGATCAAATTTCTTTCTTATCATAAAGCTTCGCAAGTCATGTAGATTACTACACACTTCAGCAACAGATCTACGCACAGAGCTTCTCTTTTCTTTACTTCAGTTCCCAACAATCATAGTTTCAGGTCCCAACAACAGAACCATTTGTTGTCACAGGGACAGACCCAGGGTTCAACGCATAACAGCGCACCAAAAAAACCCCGACTACTGGCCCTTTCGGCAACACCTACGAAGCATACAAAGTCTCACCCGAGGTAGGAGAAGGGGGGTTACAGGACGCAGGTGTCTATAACCAAGCTGGGACACATATATGTGATTCTAACACTTCGGAGAACGTTCTGTTAACACTAGGAAGTGACATGCATTAGTTTCCTAACCCTATTAACATCGCGTAGCATAACCAAAGATAGATTAGCTTAGTAACAACAAATAATAACATATCCTGAGCACTTAGAATTTATCATTATAGATTAGATCTAGCATCCATTTACCCTTAACCCAAGGAAAGCACTTAAGAAATAACAGATTATCTATTACACAACATAATCAAATCACTAAGCATATTTGTGACAGAAATAACATAGCACAAAGAAAACCATAAGACACCATATATACGTGGTTCACCCTAGGATGGGGATATGTCCACCAACCACTTTGCCTTCTTTATTATGTGCTCAAATCTTACATTCATTCACTTCTTTGCACTAAGACACATGGTCATTCTTTGTACTAGATAGGAGATCTGCGCAATGAGAACCAAATCCTCCTTCCAAAACTAGGTCAAGGCACAGAGCCAACCCTCTATCGAGCACAAAGCCTTAACACACCTACATTCCTTAGCGCAAAGCTGCTCAAAACTACTTGCACTTAGATTATCCTCTTCTACAATACATTCTTCTTTATTTATACTTTTACAAACACTTACAATAAGGCCTAATCATGGGTAAAACCCATGGGCCGACATCCCATAAACCCATTACAAAAACCCTAGAAAACCCCTTACTAGGTCCACGTATCCCTCAAAAATGGGTGAGATCCGCGATCTCAGCTCCATCGAGGTGCTCCTTCTTCGAACAATGTGTCAAAGTCCAAAAGTGGGTCAAATCTAACCAAGTTTTCCTCAAATATTGGTCGAGGGCCATCAAAGGCCTTGGATGTGGTTGCAATCTTTTTCTCACTCTGACAACGAATCATGAAGAAGAAAAAATTCCCAGTCTGAGAGATGACTTTCCTGCATTGCTTGACAAAGATCAAGAAAATGGCACTAGGTGGGACTACCTCAGGTATCATGTATAATTTCATGATCAAAGTAATAATAACACTATGAGGCATAGACTCATATACAACATGATGTTTCCATAAATAAAGTTGGCCCAAAAGAACATCACAAACTTCAAGGGGAGAAACATCACATGATACCTCATCTTTGAAGGGCTTGATGTTGTACGACAAGAAACATTGTTGGCTGACGCGGAGATCGCTTCTTTGGCGGAGCCATTTGATGGTGTATGGTTGTGGGTACAGTGTTGTCAGCAAGGCCAATTGCTTAACGACCTCCATTGAGATGAGGTTATTCAGGCTACCGCTATTAACGATGAAGTGCAACATGGTTCCTTTCACCCACATATGTGAATGAAAAAGGTGTTCTCATTCCTCTTCCTCATTAGGTTCAGCAGTTTTTATCTTGATGGTAGCAATGGTGGCACTGGGTTCCACGTCAATGATCCTTCTCCTTTTTTTTGGTTCTAACTCAGAGTTAGAATGGGCATCTGATTAATAGGCTTTCACCTTAGCATATTATAACATATGTTATACTACATATAACATATATGTTATACTACATATAACATATGTTATAATATAACACATGTTATAATATAACATATGTTATAACTACTTTGAGCGATAATCAATAGTGTTATGCCAAGGGCTCTTATGGAAGTCGCACCACTTCCTGCTATCTTTATTCGTCTTTCCATTGTCCTTCATTGTTTACGGATTAAACTGGTTGTCCTGAGGTGTTCCCTCTTTTCTCTGCCCTTTTTTTTTGTGGGTTGGGGAT
Source organism: Picea abies (assembly GCA_900067695.1). Lineage (NCBI taxonomy): Eukaryota > Viridiplantae > Streptophyta > Pinopsida > Pinales > Pinaceae > Picea > Picea abies. The sequence goes on from CBVK0103334400.1 coordinate 7,042, forward strand.
ACCCTTTCCCTGCTTCTACTGTGAGTGGTTCCTAGACACAAACTGTTGTGTCTTTTGTTTAATCTTCTGATCGATTTTGATGGCATATCGATAGGCCGCGCCCAAGGATGCGATGTCTAAAAACTCCATTTCTACCTGGATGTATCTATGTAGACCACTATGGTACTTGAGCACCAAATGTTGCTAATAAATTTGATACCCATATTGGTGCATAAGGAATGGAAGATATGTGAAAACTCTATCACTTCTTGGTCCCTTTCCTACTGCAGCGTGGTCCATTTTGTATACAGGTCGTCATAAATTCCAACAGGGTAGTAGTGTTCCTTAATAACATCCTTGAATGAATCCCAGGTGAGTGCGAATGTAAATAATGAGGGTTCCTCTGTTGCCTTTTTCTTGCGGAAAGTCTCCCACCAATATTTGACATGGGGAATAACTTTGAGGAGTGCAAAAGTAATCTTTTCTCTATTCGAAAAGTTATGGAAAGAAAAATACCCTTATAGCAGATTAAACCATTTTTCTACAACATATGCATCTATCTGACCTTCAAATATAGGAATATCAAAGTTGATTTGTACCTTGAAGGGGGCAGTCCCTCCACTCAAGGAACATGCATCACTTGTTGGTATCCGTCGAAGGATTTGCACAAAATTATCCATCATCTTGTTCCTCTATTGCATAAGGGCTTCTTGCGAAACAGTTTGAAAGGATCTCCTGTCACGACGTCTTTCTTTTCTCCCTCTATGGAAGGTTGCTTGGGCAGAGACACAAGGAACAATAATAGAGATACAGTAAAACTGGCTTCTATTCAATAAAGAAATAGGCTGAAACTGTAAAATGCAGACTGAAAACAATCTTGCTAGAATGGTGGTGGCTTATCTCTGAGAAGAGATGTGATGGTCGTGCTCATTCGCAAGAAGATCAATAAAATGAGTCTCTGAAATCCTTTTTACAATAAACATGAATGCCAAAACCCTAGACATCCAAAAACCTAACCCTGGGAGATGAAGTGTGAAAAGTCATGTGGGCCCCGTTGGGGTAAGTTAGTACAACAATTTCTCAGGGTCGTAACTTTTGCATACGGTCTCCATTTTAGGTGCATGATAGCCCATTGGAAAGGTCTTTCTGAGGAGTACACATTGTGCCATCAAAATCTTACATTTTCCATAGTTTGACTATGGCGAACCCTAAAAACGTTTTTTAGGGCCTCAAAACGACCTCGAAAGTTCAAGACCCGAAAACTAGGAAAAAAGATGTCAAACTGAAAAACTGCCAAGATGAGCCAGTTGGAATAGGTGGGTGGCCATCAATATCCACCTAGATCATCTAAATACTTAATGCTCAATATAGTAGCAATTTAAGCCTCCTGGGAGGAAACAAAATTCAATAAAATGCATGTGCATGTGTGAAAATTAGAATGCAGTGCAAATAACAAGCACATCCACACAAAACATGTAATATATATGATTTTTATAATAGATAACAAACACAAATTTTCATATTCATAGAAAATGAAAAGGAACTTATCGTTTACTGAAAAAGGTCGAAGAAAATAGTTTTGTAAGAGCAATTTTCCACCGAACCGTAGGTACCTACTACAGATACCACCCTTAAGTCGGGCTATGATGCCACTAGAGTGAAGGAAACAATTGCAAGCTTCTCTCCCTCAGCAAAACCCATTTATTCTCATGCTCAACCAATCTTCTCACCACAAATCATTACAAGCCTCTCATATGGCCATCAACAATCGAGGAACTCTCTTCCATTTCCTCACACAACATAAGGAAGACCTACTCTTTCTTTGCTCAACAATCCCTCATAGAACCCTTCCATTACAATTATTTTTAATGTGTGCAAAAAGAGTCCAATTTGCTATATGATTTCAAGGAATTGTCTTTCAAACAATTCTTGGTTTTTAAGCATTTAAAGAGTAGAAAATGTGCAGTGGTTGAAGGTTTCCTTAGTTGCATAGCATCTATTCTCACCTACATCCATCACTCTTTCAACTCAAGTCTGTGGTTTTATCTAAAGGTGTTCATTACAATCAATTTCCAAATTTCTCTTGGATAGCTAAATAACTCACAATGAACAACATGAAAGTATGAATGTGGGAGAGTGTTAGAATTCATTTTTTAGTGATTGAAAGGAGAGGGTTGGTAAAAATATGGTTAACATTACTTCTAACATTACATATATATATATATATATATATATATATATATATATATGCTGCACTAATCATATATATATATATATATATATATATATATATATATATATATATGCTGCACTAATCCCTTTTTACAATCTCAAGAATTTCATTTACATAATTTTTCCTCCAAGTTAGAAGGCATCAAGGTCTCTAAATACTCGATCTATAATCTCACCTTTCTCTTGCTTAGTCTCTTGAGATTTTTTAAATGTCATTTTTTCAAAAGAATATTTTGAGCATTGACACTTGATTTGATGTGGCATCTCCCTCAAAATAGATATTTTCAACCTCTTTTTATATTTCCTCTTTAGTAGAATCTTGTCCATATGAATGTCCAATCTTTAGGGTTACTCTACATTGGAATCACAAGAAATATTTTTGTACTCTATGGAAATTCTTACATCAATGTCAATTAGGTCTAGCTCAAGTAGTTGAGACAAATAATTGTTATCCTTCCCACCTAACTTCACATTTTTCTAATGATATGTTCATTCTTTGTAAAGTGTGTCATTACATGTAAGAAAGTCTTACTTTAATGTTTTTTTTAATATTTTTTTCCTCACCTCCATAACCTCCTTTCTTCAAAATTTCATTAATATAATTTCTTAGACACTCAATTTCCTTATACTTTTATTTATTTATTTATTTATGTTATGTTATATGGCCCCTCTTAGGAAGTAAGTAAGTGCATAGAAAGGAAATATCCCTTTGTCGTGTACCGAGGAGATGCAATGGATTGTGCAAATCCATTTTTTCACTCTCTTGCAGATACATGGTATCTCTTGGAACCACAAAATTACACCTGGATTCTTGCTCTGATGTCATATTATAACATGTCCAACCATCTAATTATGCTGAAATCCACATTTTATATCTCTAGTGCCATAATTCTTCATCGTCCTATTATAAATTGATTAATGCACACGAATATGACAATGTAGATTCATGCAGACACAATTAAATCATTCATAGTTGCATATGTAGGTTTAACATGCAAACATAACTAAACAACTTGGGAACTAATTTAGTTCATAATACAAACAAAATTAATTAAGCATATTCATAGATAAACCATAAACACCTATCTTTCTAGGAATTACTCACCAACTGGATGTAGACGAAGGATGCTCCACCCAGTCATAGGCTCTCTATTTCTCTTAACATTTCTACAACAAGGCAACCCTCGAGCCAAGGCTATGAATTCACAAGAACAAAATCATCTACAAATAGCTCTAATCCTCTCACACAGAGAAATTACCAAAAACTTCACAATCTATACACTCCTACAACCACTCCAATCCATCAACTATCTTTCATCATCATCCTACACAACCCATTACAACGACGTTATACATAATTTCAACCAATTCATATTAAAAACATAATTAACATTAAAAATATATAATATCTCTATTAATAAGCTAAGAATTTACAACTTACTGACGATGGTAATTAAAGTGCCATCCTTATAATGGATAAGCAATGATTCAATGAGACTCGTGGGTATTTTATATTTGATATGCAAAATAAATATAATTGATTCAATTTGCTAGGTATTGTTCAACAATCCACTACGACCAACACTCTCGGGATCTTTTTTTTTCCGTGTTTTCTTTATATTTGTTGCCGACTCCCATAGCTCGATTAAGAAAAGGAAAATATTACATAAAGTAATAGATTGAATTATAAAAGAGATGACAATTGATTATAGTTGTTGGGTTGATCTTTTCAACTTGCATTTAAATACATTTTTTTAAGACCAATTCAATCCAATTGTTCCACGAGGAACGTTTTCCATTATCCTTTTATTCACAATACTATTTGGTATCTATATTATAGACTTTCTTCTCTATTAGGATTATACAAAATCTTTTGCACTATAAAATTATTTAAAAAACATTATTAAATATAAACAATGTTTCAAATTAAATATATATCCCACACACAAAATAGTTTTCAACAAAATTCCAATAATTATTTCGTTGATTTTAACATTGATAATAATTATTTGGTTGATGTTAACCTTATAATAGTTTTTATATATATAAAAGAGTTGTAACCACTTATTTCCATGTCGTGTACTTGATTCTTCCAAATTCACTCATGATAATGGGTTGGTGCCTTTCATGCAATCAACTTCTTGCAACATAGTGCCCTCTTCTATATTTATGATAATAGAACCCTTATATTGGCATTTTTAATATTTTTTAATGACACAGGAACTGACCCCTTCTAAATTAGGGCTTCCTTAGAGCCATTCTTGCTCACCATTTATGGCATAAATCACTAATAAATCACCATTTATGGAAATTTAAATTACTTATAAAAAATTTAAAATTGTTTATCATGCCTTCTAAGGACTCTTGAACATTTTACTCATTGCCACTTACATCACCACTACTTCCATTTCTAAGGCAACTATGTTCACATGGTGGTACCATATATGATCACATCATTCTCCTTTCTGCGTATTTTCATCTCGTATCATTTCCCATTGAAAATATGTATAAAACTTTATAATCAGGTTGTTTATTATAAAAATATTGTTTATTATAAAAATATTGTGTTTCTAAATCTTTAAAATGTGTGAAATTTTTATTAATTAAAATTGGGTTATTAATACATTTCTATTTGGTTCTAATTTGTTCCTTTTTCTTCTATTTCACATGGATTGCAATATTTAATATAAAACATAGTGTTATAAACTCAATGAATTGAATTTTTCAAAAAAATGGAGAAAGGTAACAAGCACAACATCTTAAACCTTTTCAACTTCCCTTCTCATGCACAACATCTTACACCTTTTCAACTTCCCTTCTCATGACATGGGACGATATTAAATATCTTGGTTATATTCTTAAACCTAATAACTATGGAATATTTTATTGAAAGTGGTTTTTATTGGGGATAAAAAGAAAAAAAAAATTACGGTGCAATAGGTGGATTTCTAGTGGTGGCATATTAATCCTCATTAAATCAATGATTGAGGCCATTATGGTATATAGGCACCTTTGGGCTCTCATTTTGAAAGGAAATCTCAATTGCATTTGAAAATTATGTTTCAAATATTTGTGGAAAGGAAATACAAAATACTTAGGATCTCATCTACTATCTAGAAAAGCTTATCAAATCCCAAGAGTCTTGGAGGGTGGGGTTTTAAAGACATATGGGCCTTTGGGAAGGCACTGGCTACAAAAGCCTTGTGGGTCTTCATGACTCACAAGAGTTTATGGAGGCACATTTTGATTAAAAAATAAATTTCTCCTGACTCAATCCTAGATTGGATTCGAAGGTGATAGAAGCCTTTACATAATGTTTCAAACCAATGGAAGGTCATCTCTCATGATTTTCTTATAATATGTCAATTCTTGGCCTAGAAGGTTGTCTCAGGTACTCAAGTGTCGATCGCAATGGATGCAATTGTTGGTTGTGGTGATAGAATATTTCTTCCAGAGGAACGTGTGCTTATCTCTAAGAGAATAATCATTGTACGATTAATAGAATAGGTGATGTGGATCACACGACAATATGGGGCCAGGGGTGGCTCTTTGCAGAGGATTTGGATATTGACGCAAATTGGCATCAACACTAGTCTCAATACACATCCAAAATGCATAACGCCTATATCCACCTATCATATTTAGAGGATGAATTGGCTTGGCCCTATAACAACACCATGGGTATTTATCTAGCTAAACTTGGATATAAGACCATGCAGAACCTACGTGATAACACAAGACAATGGTGGTACACGAACTTATGAAAAACAAAGCCCCCCCTGAAAGGTATTTTGTTTTTCTGGCTTGTGATTAAAGGAAGAGTATTGAGTTGGGATAGGTTGCAACAACAAAAAAAATTGGGGCCAAGCTATTCTTATCTGTGTAAAAGGTATAATGAAAAAAAAATTGCATTTATTTTTGGAACACTCACATACCCATCAGGTTTCGTATGAGATTGAGTGTCAATTGTTTTTGGATCATTTATGGGACATGGGAACATTGTCAGGAAGATTTTGTGAGTTCTTTAATCGTTATTCTTTGAAGGAACATGTAATTCTTCCATTCTTGGTTGCATGGGGGGTTTGGTTCGCTAGAAACACATGCATCTTTGAAGATAAGTATTATCCATCCTTTAAGGTATCTCAACAAGCCTTGGAATTATTTTATTTCTACAAGTCTACACATAGCTTGAAAAATCCTTGATCGGTTGGTGAAGTGGAAACAAATAAAAATGTAGCATGGGGGTTCTTCAATGGTGTCTGTCAAGGCCTAGAAAAAAATTGTGGATTGGTATTTCTACTTCATTTATTATATGTTCACTATGTCACTTGAAAATAAAATGTGCACTGAGGCACAAAAAATCAGGGTGAATTTGTTTTCTCCCATCAAGTGCATAGTGGATAGGAATGTGCATGAAATCTAGGTGTTTGGTGATTCAAAACTAACTATTGACTGGATGGAGGAAATATAGGTAACAAATTTGGGTTTTCAACAAATTTCTCACCAATTGAAATCTATATATTCTCTTTTTTTTTCAGCTCAACTTCACACATGTCCTTGGGGAGCTAAACACTTATTTCGATGCTCTTTCAAAATCTACCTTACTACTAAATGAAAATCAAATAGTCCTTGAAGAATTTTGTGATGGACAATTGATCTCCCAAGGAGAATGTAACTTTACAGAAATGTAATTTCCCTTGTTCTCTGCTCAAATCTCTTGGTTTATGTTTATCTTTTGGAGCAAAGTCTCGTATATTTTTGGATTGTATTGGGACTATTTTGGTCTATTTATGTGACCTTTTTGCTAAAGCTCTTGTAAGCCTTACAGGATTGTTTCAAATAAAATCATGAAAAAGGAAAATTTTAGGGGATAATTTTTTCACATGGGCTAATTTTCCATGCTTCCCCCCTGTTATCCCCTACCCTAGGGATAACTAAGGAGATCACGTCTTGAGGCCCACTGGTCCTAGACATGGAGTACCGTGAGCTGGATGACTTGAGCATGGCCCAAGAGTGTAAGGTAGCTAGAGAGGTAGTGGGGGGTCCCAGAGGGCCCATAGTGATAATAGTGGAGGCCATT
>CBVK0103334424.1:0-11411 GCA_900067695.1 Picea abies
TGTACACATTTGTATAATTTTTGTACACATTCATGTAACTTTGTTTAAGTTTATTTCTTTGACACTGTTATATTTTAACACATAAAACCAACCTCGATCCTTTGTAGTTAATACTTGTGGATTAAGTGATTTTTTTTTAGGCTATAAACCCCGAGTAATATTCCCAACTATCTTTTCTTAGCCTGACAAGATTTGAAAATGCTTGAGTAAGGTTTTCCATACCTTTTCCTCAACATCTCATGAGTAAAAACATTTTCATGTGCTAACATCCAATAAAAGATGTTAATTTTTTGGGGGGCATCCTAGTGCCAAATATTATTCCCAAGGGGGGATTTAGCCGTGAGGAAAAAATGCATCGGGAGGGCCTCATAACCCCTTCCCACCGAAAAACCTTGATCCCCCCACCCTCTCTCATCTTGATCCTCTAGATGTCCAAGAGACAATCCCTGCAGGGAGGAAATCATCTACACAACCTGATCAATAAGAGTCTCAGGGGGAATACTAAGATTCCAACCCAACCAGAGGCCCGAAGGGCTTCATGATGAAATGTCGTAAAGGGTAAATTTTTACCGACTTGTGATCCATTCTTTGATATGATTTAGGGAACCATCCCGGGATAAGGAGGGTCTGCTCATGATGTTATCTTCCCATATTTTAATGCACTTTCCATTTCGAGGGATCCATATAAGATTGTTTTGAAGGAGGCACAATGATGGTTGAAGCAAATTCTAGATTGGGGATCCATTGGGGCGGAGTTGTTGATTTTCTAGGCCCCCGAGATGATCCTTTTGAAAATATTTAAAGATAGGAGATTTCTTCCACCAATCAAATTTTCCTATTATCATTTAGCATAGAATTTTAGATCCAAGGGCCAAATTGGCCAATATTGAGTCCTTCACTCCTAGTCCCCCATGAGATTTGGGAGCCCTCACCACTTGGCAGTTTACAAGATGGAATATTTTGTTGTTTGATTTCCCACTTCCTAGAGGAATTTTATGAGTCACTGAGCTATTTCTCTCTTGATACTCATTAGGCATAACATAGAGGAGTATTGAAACACTGGGAGAGCCGAAAGAACCAATTTAACCAAAATTCGTCTGCCTACTAGATTGAGCCATTGTGCTCCCTAGAAAGAGATTTTTTCCCAAATCTTGGATAAAATTACTGCCCAATCAGCCACATAAAGAGAATTAAGGCAGAGGGGTATCCCAATATATTTGAAAGATATCTAATTCATCACCAGAGGGAATTGAAGAATCCTTTCCATGACAACGAGAGAGTAAGCACTAGTGTTCCATGAATAAAGATAACATTTGTTAGAATTGACTAACCCACCAGAGATAAGAATAAATTGATCCAAAATTAATTTGAACTGCCTTTCCATGATTGTGAATACTCCCCCAAGCAACAATATATCATCCATGAATTGGGAGTGATTTATTCTTTTGACTCCTGAAGCTATTTTGAGACCTGGTATATTCCATGTCATGGTTTCATGCTCCAACCTTCTTCCAATGCCTTAGCCATGAGAATGTAGAAAAGAGGGGAAAGGAGACAAAATTTTATGAGGCCCCTTGTAGCGTTAAAAAATCTAGTGGGATGACCATCAAGCAGTGGTGCGATCCATGGATTCCTAATACATGCTTCAATCCAATGAATGCATGTGGAGTGAAAACCAAATTTGGTAAAAATTGCAAGGAGAAAGCTATGCCTGACCCAATTGAATCATTGGCCATGCCTATCTTGATTATCATGCCATGATCCCCTTTGGTCTTGTTGGAGTGTATTTCCTCCTTGATTATCATGCCATGATCCCCTTTGGTCTTGTTGGAGTGTATTTCCTCTTGTACCAAAACTATATTATCCCAGATTTTCCTTTTTGCAACAAACATTCCCCGATTTGGAGAGATAAGTTTTGGAAGGACCTTTTGCACTCTAGTTTCAATTACTTTAGACATGATATTGTATGATACATTGAATAATAATATGGGCCTAAACCTTGAGAAAGTGGAAACATTGCGTTCCTTGGGAATTAGGGCTAGGAAGGTCAATTTTGTTGCCCCCCTTATTCTGGTTGGTTTTTGGACATATTGGATCATTTTTACTAAACAAAATTTTATAGCGTGCCAACATTTTTTGTAGAAGTGGGCCATGAAACCATCTGGTCCAGGAGATTTGTCTGGTTCAAATTTCATTACAACTTCTAGTATATCCTCCTTAGTGACCTTCTTAGTAAGTTCATCATTATCCCTTTCCTGGACTAACTGACGGATGAAAGATAGGGCTTGGTCTCTGAGCATGTTGTCTACTATCTCTGATTTTGTGTACAAAGTTGCATAATGGGAGAAGGTTTCTCTCTTGATGTCTTCAAATGTGGTGAGAGTAGTCTCATCTTCCAGTTTGATCTCCTCCACATTGTTTCCCCCCCTTTGTACCTTGCATTGTATGTGGAAGAAAGTTGTGTTTTTGTCATCCACCTTAAGCCAAAGGCAATGGGATTTTAGTCTCCAAGTTTCTTCCTCTTTTATAATGGTTGCTTGAAGTTGTTTGTGAGCTTTTCCCTCTTCTTTTAATAGAATGTGGGTGACAAGCCCTTCCTCCATCCGAGTCATCACCTTACCCAATTGTTCCCGAAGTTGGAGAATTTATTCTTGTGGGGCTTTAAAGGTATTTTTGACCCATTCTTTGATATCCTTTTTCAGTGATATGAGTTTCTGTTCCCAAATGTGGATAGGGGAACCAACCAACCATTGGCTCAAGACATAGGAGACTAAAGGAAAAAAAGAGGGGTTCTCCAACCAGAGGAGGTTAAAATAGAAAGGAATTGGCCCCAGGTCTTTGTTGTTTGAGAAGGAAAGAGAAATAGGTTTGTGATTAGTGCTGGCTCAGGGAAGAATGTGGGATGAGGGGAGGGAGGGTTCAACTAGGAAGGAGGTACTTAGCAGAAATCGATCTAGCATAACAACAATATGGCCAAGACTATATCTATGGTTGTTCGAGGCGAACATACCTTTGGACGACTTAGTATCCACCATATCCAGTGAGGAAATAAGGTCTTCAAGATGTTCACGACAGGGATCCCGGATATAGGAACCCTCCCTTTTTTCCTAGTGATGAATGGTGGTGTTAAAATCCCCTGCAAAGATGAGATTGTCCAAGGAATCTGCCTTGGAGAAGTTAAGTAAAGTATGCTAACAATCTTGTTTTTCATGATATTGTTTGGGCATATAGATATTTATTACTATGTAATGCTTACAGAATGAGAGAAGTGTCAAATTTACCAAGATCCAGTGTTGGGTAGCCGGACTTGCCTCTAGCTGGAACTACTACGTGTTCGATAATGTGTAGAGGCCACCTGATACCCCCCTTGAGATGATTGCTAGTCCTGTGCTATTTTTCCAAAAGAAGATGATTTCTTAAAGGATAACATAGTCCTTCATTTTTGTCTCCTTGATTAAAAGGATTTGAGGTTTTTCTGATTTTATCAAATGTCTCACTGATTATGATTTCTCTTTTCTCCCCAATCCCCTATAATTTCGTGAGACTATTTTCATTATTTACCAGAATTTTTTGGTGCCTCCCATTTAGGGGGCGTGGATTTGCCAGGTCCTTTATTTACTTTTGCATCCTTATTGAAGGTTCTATCCAGAGTTGTCTGTAGTCCCAACTCCTTCTCCCTATCTATTTCTTCCTCTCTCTTTCCGCGACCATATTTCTTTCCCACCTTTTTTACTGAGACGGTTGCACCTGTGTCTTTTCTAGACCTGTCTTCCGACTCCCCTTGGGAGTATTCTTCTAATATGATTGGTATTTCGAAGGGATGAGATCCTGTGCCAATGATTGATAAGATTTCTTTCCCTAGGTATGCCACAGTTTTCACTTTCTAAGGATTTTGAGGGATTTATGTCTCCTGTCCAAGATTTTCGATCTCGTCTCTTGATATTTCCTGGGTTTCCTCAAGAATTTCCTATGGATCCGAGAGGGTTGCATATATGTTGTTACTTTCCATAGGGACTCCTTCTCCCCCTTCAAATATGGAAGGAGGGATTGTGGATGGTACTAGATCTGGCTGAGTAGGGAGGACCTCTTGAGTCTGCTGAGTTGTTGTCTTACTCAATGCACGTTATCTCTTTTGGGTTTGCCATTATTCCTTCTCTCCTGGTTGTTGTTGGTTGGTTTATATTTTGGGGCACTTCTTCATAAAGTGTCCATACTCATGGCATGACTTACATTTGAAAGGGAATTGTTCATAATCTACCTGTTGAACATAAGACCAATCATCGAGGGTTAACCGAATGGCTTCAGGAAACCCTTTTTCTAGATCAACCTCCACACATATATGTGCACAAGACTAGAGGCCTTGTTGTGGTTCAACTCGATCAATATATCTTTCTAGGGTGTTGTCTATGCTTATGATTGTCTCATCGTTCCAGTAGTGGAAAGGAAGGAAGGGGAGATGGACCCAAACCAGGACCATAGAGGGAATGTTGTTCTTAGGCTTGAATCCTGGGGTCCAGTGGTTGAGGTAAATTCCTATGGATTCCATGAAATAAGGGCCACTTCTTAAAATTAAATCCCTATCGGCTTTGAATTCAAAGAAAAAGACAAAATATCCCTTGCCATAGAAAGAAAACGAGACATGCCCTTTAATATGGGGTTTCTAGTTTTTCTCGACCCAAATGGATACAACCCTAGAAGAAGGCCAGATGTCAGTGAACTGATCGATGAGTCTATTTTCTGCAAATATGAGAGCCACTTTTCTAAAAGAGGCAGCATGGACAGGGACCTGGGGGATCTTGTCCATTTTCTTGATGAATTTTGATGATGGTGCCCTTGTCAATCCCTGCACTAAAGCTACCAACGTTCGAAAAGATTCAATGTCCAGGGGGTCTAAGGAAGGGGGGGAGGGGGGTCCCCCCCAACTGAAGCTGCCACCATGCAAGTATTAGGGTTTACATTAACTGTGAAAATTACAGGTGCGAGGAAAAAATCGTTGTATACCAAATATTGTTAGGCAATTGCTTCTTAATATCAATAACCTCTTTGAATTTTTTTTTGAGAGGTGTTTAATATTTGCTAAGGCCTTGGTATATTAAATGCATATTTGGTGATTAGTCTTGTCTAAGTACTCATCTAAACAAAATGATCAAACTCAGTTATAATTAATATCAATTACGTGCTCTTTGATTTTGATTTTGATGGAACGACCAATTTTACCAATTATGACCTTGTTTATTTCCATTTTGTAAACCATATATACATCAACTAACATTTTTATAAACCACTTTGTAAACCATCATTTTATTTTATCAACATACAATAAATAAAGTAATTACATAAAATGAAAAATACATATAAAAAATAAATAATTTTTAATAACACAAATCTCATCGAAATGAAAATTAAAAAATATCAAAACTCATAGCAAACATTGCCGAAAATGATAAATAAAACAAACAAACAGATATATATGTAAACATATATATACAATAGGAGTGATACAATACCACATAATTCCAAATAGATAGAGTGTATAGGAGAAAGTAAACATCAACAAATAAACTCTTGATTACTTTGATCACTCTATTTGTTATGTTATTTCTCAACATCCTCCAAATCCTAATTACTAGACATTTAAATGATCAATTAAAACTATTAAATTTCCTTTATGTATTTAAAAAAATCAATGATATATTAAAAAGTAGTCATGCTCTAGGTCTTATGAGACAATACACAATGAAGATATAGGAGTTCTAGAAGCATCTACAATATGTAACTTTCTTTTAATTTATGAATAGAAACTATGATTTTTTTTAGGAAAAAGAATCGTCCAAATCCTAATAATCATAATCAATGATCCAAGCATTAGTCTTTCAATGTGTACAATCATCAAATGTATCGTGCATAATCATTTTAAGATATTAATATCGTGTCATGTAATTTAAAAGTTTACAAATGTAAAAACATTTATTACAAAATTATATATAATTGAAAAAAACATTAATAAAAGATTTTTAAACAGTAAGATTTATGTGGGATTGATTGTTTGGAGGATTTAGAGGAACCATAGTTTTGTTTATCAAAAATAGACGTTTCGATTTCATATCAGGACCCATCATTAAGACATCTAAATCTGAGTAAAAAAAAACTTGAAGAACATAAACATATAATAAACCTACCAGAGGATTCTACAATCTTGAAGTCAACTCTAAAAACCTAGAATTTTGATTTAAAGGAATTAGGTTTTTTTATTAAATCATTAATTAATTGTAATTTTTTTTTATTAAATTATTAATTAATTGTAATGTTTTATTAATTTTAATATATCATTTATAAAGTTTTATTAATGTTAATTTTAGAATAAATTTCTTAGATTTTTATAAAAGTGTTTAGGGTAAAATTGAATATTTTAAAGCAATGGTTTTTAAATGTATTCAAGTGATGATTGTTAATGATATCAATTGTGATTGATTATCAGTTTTATTTAATTGTATTAAGGTGATAGTTTAATGTTGTAATGATGAGAATAAATTTTATTTTTGTTTTTAATTATTATTTTATTTTTATTTTCAATTATTTTATTTGTTAGAACAATATTAATTAATATTGATTATAGGATTAAAGTTTTAAGGGAAAAAGAAGAAGTTATTACTATTGAAACATAGATTTTAGGTTATTTAAATTGAAAAATTGTTTTTAGTTAAGATAGATAGACCTAGGTTTAAGGTTTTAAAGAGTAAATTACCTGGTACATTTGTCTTGGATAAGAGGAATCCAATTTTCGTTGATTTCTAGGCCATTATCTATGTTCAAGTTGTTAGGGTGTTTAAGGATTTCAATAGCTTCTTTGATTCTACGTTGAATAAGTGATCTTCCTTGGCTAAATTTTTTCTGTCTTCTAGGTGTATGTGGTGTTTGGAAGAAAATGAGTGTTCGACTAAAGCTGAGGTGCGCATACGTTCATTTTTTATATCTGCTCCATGTTCTTTGATTATGCTCTGAAAGGAGCGACCAATTTCTCCTATGTAGCATTTACCATATGAGCATTCTATTTTGTAAATGCCTTTACATTTCCTATGGTCGGGTTCATCTTTAACGAATTTCATTTTTTGTTTGATGGTTTTTGAGGGTTTAAAGGAGGTCTTAATCTCTTTCTTTCTGAGGACATTGGAAATCTTATTAGTTATTCATTGGATATAAGGGAGGTAGGATGTAGTGCCCGTGGGTTGGTTGTTAGGTGGTTTAGGTCCATTAATTTCTCTATCTAGGGATTTGTTAATCATTCTCTTAATGGCTTTGTCCTTGTAGCCTATGCTCTTTAAAACCCTACAGAGGCGATATTTTTCTTGAACTAGGTTATCGTCATCGGAAATTCTTAGGCATCCTCAACACTCTAGCCACAAGAGCCTTAAGAATTTCCGATGATGATAACCTAGTTCAAGAAAAAGATCACCTATGTAGGGTTTTCAAGAGCATAGGCTACAAGGACAAATCCATTAAGAGAATGATTAACAAATCCCTAGATAGAGAAAGTAATGGACCTAAAACACCTAACAACCAACCCCCCGACACTACAACCTACCTCCTTTATATCCAAGGAATAACTGATAAGATTTCTAATGTCCCGAGAAAGAAAGAGATTAAGACCTCCTTTAAACCCACATAAACCATCAAACAAAAAATGAAATTCATTAAAGATGAACCCGACCATAGGAAATGTAAAGGCGTTTACAAAATAGAATGCTCCTATGGTAAATGCTACATAGGAGAAACTGATCGCTCCTTTCAGATTAGAATCAAAGAACATGGAGCAGATATAAAAAATGAACGTATGCACACCTCAACTTTAGCCGAACACTCCTTTTCTTCCAAACACCACATACTCCTAGAAGACACACAAATTTTAGCCAAGGAAGACCACTTCTTCAAACGCAAAATCAAAGAAGCTATTGAAATCCTTAAACATCCTAACAACTTGAACATAGATAATGGCCTAAAAATTAGTGAAACCTAGATTCCTCTTATCCAAGACAGATGTACCAAGTAATTTACTCTTTAAAACCTTAAACCTAGGTCCCTCTATCTTAACTAAAAATAACTTTTCAATTTGAATAACCTAAAATCTATGTTTCAATAGTAATAACCTCTTCTTTTTCCCTTAAAACCTTAATCCTATAATTAATATTTCTCTAACAAATAAAATAATTGAAAAAAAATAAAAATAATTAAAAACAAAAATAAAATTTATTCTAATCATTACAAAATTAAACTATTACCTTAATACAATTAAATAAAACTAATAATCAAACACAATTGATATCATTAACAATCATCACTTGAATACATTTAAAAACCATTACTTTAAAATATTCAATTTTACCCTAAACACTTTTATAAAATTCTAAGAAATTTATTCTAAAATTAACATTAATAAAACTTTATAAATGATATATTAAAATTAATAAAAAAATTACAATTAATTAATAATTGAATAATTTTTTTTACAATTAATTAATAATTTAATAGAAATTCCTAATCCTTTTAAATCAAAATTCTAGGTTTTTAAAGCCGACTTCAAGATTGTAGAATCCTTCCGTAGGTTTACTATATATCTCCGCTCTTCAAGTTTTTCTTTACCCAGGATTAGATGTCATGATGATGGGTCCTGATATGGACTCGAAACGTCGACTTCCGATAAACAAAACTGTGGTTCCTCCGAATCCTCCAAAATATTTTTAGTTTTAATTATTAAATATTATTTTATTTACATTGTTTTTGTATAAAACAAGCATGAATTGATACATCATACTTATTTATTTTTCCATGAAATACATATCCCAGGGAAACCCATCGGGCACTTTCCCTCGTTCTGAGGATGGTACGCAAGGTAAAATAGATTTTTCATAAGCTCAAGGATTTGGCTCAAGACCATTACAATAATATACTCATTAAGAGTTCAACATATCAGTTGCAAGAATAAGGAGGATAACTCTCCTTCTCACAACTACTCATGCAAGACCCAATTGATTGATGCTATCATATTTATAGGTCAAGCAATATACAATTCCACTACTTGTCCCAAGGAACTTGTGCTTTTCACTGAATATGAAAAGTGGAAAAATGTTTTCATGTGTGCCGATGTCCTTCACTTTTGCGTACCTTCCCCCAAAGAGAAGAATGTGCAAATTCTCAGTAGTATTTCTTCTCATGAGAATTCCTACCCCAATTAAATCAATTTTTCTACCAAATAAGAAACATGTGACCTGGTATAAAAGGGAGACAACAATAATTATATAATTGTTACGATGCATGCTAACTATGTGAAAGAAACAATGAAATTAAAAAATGGTCTAAAAGTGAGCAATAACTTACATTGAGGTCTTTTTGGGGAGGCAAGTGAGGGAGGGGCTATTTACAGTCCCAGGGGAAAATTAAAACTGACTTTCGAGTAGAATCTTGGGGTCATGACCAATAATCAAGCAAAAGCATATGCATTGTTGAAAGGAGTCAACCTGGCTATCTCCATGCAAATCAAGAAGATCATAATTTTGGGGGACTCTTGTTCAATTATTCAAAACATGATATCCAACTCAATTCCCTTCTAGATCCATCTTTCCTCGATTCTGTAAAGGGTCTGATATATTTGTCCAAAATTCAAAGAATTGGAATGGAATCATTTTCTATGGGAACATAATGGCGAGGCAGACTTAAGAGCCAATTTGGATATTAAGGAAAATAGGGGGGTCATTATATTAATAACCATCATTATGAATTCCCAATCCCATAGTATTTTCCACCTTTGGGAAATCAAATCATTGCATCAAGTGGCAGATGAACTCACTCAATGCTACCACGTAGAAATGACTACTCATACAAATCTCCCCTACCCCTAAGACATTCTTCATTCAATGTCCACCTTCGGTAATGAACTCTCCACTCTGACTCCTAAACGTCGCAGTGGAATAATGTTCTATTGGTTTATTCTTGTTGTTTCATGTTTCTAGTTGCATTTTTCTTTGCTTGTGCATGGAGATGTTGAATATCGACGTCTCGATGTACGGAGTGAATTCTGAAACAAAGCTTTATTTTCATCTAGTTCCCCTTCAAAATTTGGCTAGTTCAATTTAGAAGTTTTGCAGTTAGCTTGGATTGGTGGAAATTTATTGGCTCCTTCCCTACCTCCTTCATTTCCTCGGGTTATCTAGGGATTCTTGGTTTCTTCCTATAATGTTGTATTGGTCCCTCGTCCATTTCCTAGTGTGGATCAACATGGGATCATCTATGGATTTTGGTCTCTATGTTTCTGTTTGTCGCTCCTTGTTTCCTTTTTGAGTTTGGAGCCTATCTTCATCTGGGGATCTTCTCTTGTTTATTTTCAAAGCTTGTTCTCTCGAACATACAATAACCATAGATATCGAGGGAAGTACTCATCACCGATACTTGTTGCATCAAAAAATTGGTATTGGACTCTTCAATTTCTTGGTTTAGGTTTGGAGATAATGGACCCTAATGAGATTCATCTTATTTATTCCCCCCTTCAATGGTACGAGAGAACACTTACTGAGTTGTCTACCAACCTCCACACCAACATTCAGAAGCATCGAAAAATTGATTGTAGTCTCGACTTCAAACTTGAATTACTCATGGCCAAGATGGTCACTTGGAAGGAGCAATTGGACACATTGGTTGCACAGGTAAAAGAAACAAGGTGACAATAGGATACTTCAACCTCTAGACCAAAAAAGAATGTGACTGCAACTACTTCTTCCTTGGGACCTCCTTGGCTCCGATTGCATTTAGCTCATGCCGTTACGAGCATTGAGAACCAAACACACCATCCATAGAAAAAAAGATTCCTGGAACAAAAATATAAGGGAATATATTACTTATTTTCTAGTCTATATAATTCTATGTTAGTTGTGTTCCCTTTAGTTTACTTTCTGTTTCTGGTCATAGAAAAACTCTGGTATGTAAATATATAATTTTGGACCTATACTTAGTTTTGGACAGGTTGTAACATGTTACTTAGGAAGTTTCTCCAAGTTTTTGAACAATCACACCATGGCTGGCTGCCTTTTTGTAAAATTTCAATGTATGCCTCCGTTAAAGTTTTTTGATTAATATAAATTTTCGAGTGTTTCAAGGGAGGATAAGGAGTAGGTGATATATTAGGGGATGAACCCAACACATTTAGAGTTGTTTCCCCTTCATTATGCAAATTCACAAGTTAATAAAATAAGGTCAAACTATATAATATTAATTGTAAGCATACTAGTAACTTAATTGATAACATGCATCATATTCCCTTTCACACATGTTAGAGCATCTAAGCAATGAGTTTACAATATGATGTAAGAGTGCGAAATGACATACTTCATGAAAGAAGATATGGAATTTTGGCATGTTAATAA
>CBVK0103334475.1:0-10846 GCA_900067695.1 Picea abies
GGTTGCAGGACTCCAGTGTCTGCAACCTTAGCTGGGACACAGATATGTGACTTTAACACCTTAACAAAGAACTTAGCAATTATTATTCATCAATATTCAGTCCAAGTCTATAGCAAAACTAAACCCTAATAATAGATCAACGTAGTATTCACATAGATCCAATAGATTCAATAAGTCAACATACCAATAGAGATTAGATCTAAAATTCATTCACATTATTCAACACTAAGCTATCATATCAGATTCATATAGCATCTAACATCGCACTAAGCATAGAATCACATAAACAAAAGAACATCAAAAATCACAAAGCATTCACAATAGTGGATATACGTGGTTCACCCCCACCCTAGGGCTTCATCCACCATCTCTTCGTCTTCTTTGTTATCTTTGATAAATCTTCTTAAATGCATAGAGCATCAAAATCAACTCCACAGAGGACAGAAGATTTGCACACTTCGCTAGATCCTCCTTCCTTGAGTAGATATAGGCATAGAGCCTTCCCCAGTCTGCGCACAAAGCACTACAGATGACTTGCACTTAGCTCTACAAGCCTCACACAGTATGCACAAAGCCTTCTTACAATCACTTAGATCAAATTCTAGCACTTAGGATCTTCGCACTTAGATCATTGTTTCTCCGATCACCTCTACTTACATCACCTAACTTTCTATTTATACATTAAAAAATAGGCCTAAGCATGGGTAAACCCATGGGCCAAAATACCCATACCCATTACATAATCCCAAAACCCAAAAAGGCCCTAAAAAGGGGCCGAGATCCTGTGATCTCTTCTTCGTCTTGCGCTCCGCCTTTGACGGCATGTCGAAGTCCCAAAAATAGGTCAAACATGACCAAGGATCCTCAAAACTTGGTCAAGGGCCAACAAAACCTATACATCATATTTACACAAGAATAGTTGGAATATGATGATATGGAAAACTTAAAGGAAGATATGAATGCATTGCTCTTTGAAATTTTAACTCTTCAATGTCGTTATATCTTCCCTATGCAGATATATGAATATTGATAATGATATTAATGGTTATGAATTTAAAGGACAGAATGGATATTTGATACCTATAGTTTCGATTCGAAACAAAATTAATATTAATGCATTGTTTGGCATTCCTTTTTAACCCAAATATATTGTTTGAAAAAAATATAATAGGTTGACATGAGTTTGCAAATGTTGAGAGATGATATGGTTTAGACTCAATAAATTTTATGATTTTAAAGGGATATGTGATGAATGTTATATATACAGGTCTAATTCCCCTATTTTTTTCACTTTTCGTAGTTATTCCCATTTCATTTGTCACTTCCATAAATCATTTATTTCCCCATTGTTTTATATATATATAAAACTATTAAGTTCCTCTATCACTTAGATGTTAAAAGAGAAATAGTCTTTAATGGTTTAAATGTGATGAAATTGTAATTGAAATGATGTTGTAACATGGTTGAAAGTTCCATTTTCATCAAGGGAAATCCCCCTCATGTTTTCACTTTTCGTAACCATTCCTATATCCCATTTCACTTTCATTTTAATTCATATGTCTTCCCCTGATGCATATTTAATGGATAAAATCAATAGTAATGGGTATTTGATGAGGCAAGGATAAAATATTGTTGAAAGATAACTACTCTTCATAAGTGTTTATGGTAATTATTTTTGAACATGTATCATTATAATTTCCCTTCGCTACTAAATTTTCCAGTCATTACAATTCTCCTCATTCTCGCAAAATACATTTTCACTCCCATGTTCTTAAATAATGATTGGTTTTATTAAATGAAAAGAAGAATTGAAGGACACAGTTTATATTATGGATGATTTCTCTGTATGACCATGGCTACCTTCATTTTTGATTATTTTTGCAAAGAGATATACTAAATTATGTTATGTAAATAATGTTTGATTACTATTAGCTATTGTGTACATAATCTAACTCTTATTTACATTGTATATGAATTTATTAAACATAAAAAAGTGGTGGAAGAGGAAATAGAGGAAGAGGAAGGATACCAAATGAGTTTTGGGGAAATAAAAGTTTACGTTTTTCTATCCATTTTGACGCTCAAAATAATTTAATCATCTATTGCAGACTAGTTTCCTTAACCTAGTAGGGATAGGAGATTTCCATCTAAATCTCCACTCGAGAGACCTTTACATCCACCTCATAATAGTCTTTTCTCTATCCTTGTTCAAACTCGTGTCTCTTTGTAGCTTGAAATCTCAACCAATGATGGCTGGGAGGATATTATTAACACCCCTCATAAAAAATATCATGGATGGCCAACGATTTTACTATGCTTACCTCCACCCCCTCCACCTTAAATATCTACATTGCATATCACTTTAGAGGTGTATCATTCCCATTCCATGCAACATTCATCAAAGAAGATCAAGTCTCAATCCCATGAACCTGAGCCTAGTAAAGGAAAATGACAAACCTAATTTGTCATTTTTGATCAATCAGTGACTTCATCACATTATCTTACTTCTCATGCCCAATCCTATAAAATTAGTAGTAAGCATAAATATTTTGAGAACATGCATCCTGAGGCTTCAACAACAAGAATTAACGCACCAACAAATGAATAAATGGAATTCATAAGCAAACTAAACCATGAGGAAGTGAACAGAGGCAAACTACCTCATATAAGAAATATGATTTCTAGTTTATTTTATGATGATTTTTTATGATTTCATTGTTGTGACAGATGTGACAGTGGTATATTTTTTTATAGTTTCATGATTCTCATTTTGGACATTCTTATGATTATTTTCAACAACTTATATGATATTATTTTGGAACATATTTATGACAATAGTATAATTTATTTATTTATAATAAATGTATCACTATTTGGGAGGTACAAGGTTGTTTACAATGTTTTTATGGGGTGATTGAATATGGGTGATGTTGGTATTTATATGGATATTTGGGAAGCATTCAAATCATATCTATTTTTTAGGAGGGACAAAAAGAAAATTATTTAAAAATTTAAAGAGGAATAATTAGGGGTTCCCCATCTGTTAGTTATTATTTACTTATTCTCATCCTTATTGTTATTATTGTTATATAAATTTGTCCCTATTAACTAAAATTAGTTAATTTTGTAACAAAAAGAAGTTGAACTTCTCAAACTACGTTGAGTATAATAAAGGAAGAGTTCAAGGGACAAGCAAAGGGGAAAGTTATAGAGATAATAACTCTGATAAGATATTCTATTGCTTTCTTAAGTGAGATTTATTTTATAATCCATTCCTCTCTCAAACACATAATTGATAAGGACTTCTTGTTAATAGAAGGAGCATTTTTAAGATGGAAACATGCATAGAAAATAAGTCTTTATTTGTTGATATACTTCACAAGGTTGATCACCTATCTTTGAGAGTCTGCAGATTCTTGTTATATTTTTAGATTAGTTTTTAGTATTGATTGAGAATTTTGTGTAGATTCAAGTTAGTGACATTTGTGGATGTCATTTCAACGTGTTTCAGTGTTGGTTTCACTTGATGATACTAGAGGTCATTGTAGGATGAAAACTCCCATCTTTGATTGCTAAGTTTCATTCTACTCCTTACCCTTTGGGTATGAAGAATGTTGATGGTTGCATTTAAGATTTGGATAAATAAAATATTTGGATGGTTCTGAGTCTCATTTGAGTATTTTTTTTCTTTATTAGATCCTTAATTCCTAAAACCATTAAAAACTATTAAAAAAAAAAAATTGTTTTCAACATTTTCTTTTATTTTGACATATTAAATAATAAAAGATAACACTAATTCTAAGTACTTATTTCTTGAGAGTTAATTGAAATTTTTTCAAAAGAGGCTATAAACCCAGGGTAATAATCCCGATTATTTTACTTTAGCCAAGTAAAATATGAAAAATGTTGGTATTAATATAATGCTATTATTTTTCATTAACAATGCAATGTGTAAGATGATCTATAGAACAAATCAACTCATTATACTTATGTGTATTATATTATGTTTCAAACTTGACTTCTAACAACCTTCTACATTGCTACCAATCATATGTTCTATCCTTATGCACAACCCACCGTCTTGTAGTAGTCTCTTTCAGCGCAACATATAGAGCTAGTAGTCTCTATTGATCTGGTATTTACAATTCAAATTCCTTCACAAAAGGAGCTATGTCTATTATTTCATCATACTTTGGGGGATAACATACCTCAGTTCCAATCTAGTGTAATGCACAGGTAATGTGAGCATGTCTCCTTGTAGATACTTCATGTAACCTTTTTTTCCAATGTTTTAGGGCTTCTTCTTAATCTGGAATGAAAGAACTGATACTTCACCAACTGAGTGCACCATAAAAAGTAGGATTAACATAGTCATCCATACACGTGGTAACATTATAAAGGTTATTGAGCTCTTTTCCCTTTATTGGTTCAACATATCATCTTCCTTTCGTGGGATCCAATGTTGCAATAAATTTGAAGTCTCCTACTTCAAAGATCATTTGTCCCTTTCTCATATCAATGAGGGTTTGGTTATCAAAATCCCAATCATGTCCAAGCGATGATGGATAAGGTTTATTTCCATCCACTATCTCAATTACTTCAAAATATGTTATATTGTGCACTCTATCGATGTTAACATTCACCCTTGCCAGTCTTCCAATCAAAAAAATATTGTGTTGATTTGATAACCGCAACTAAATAGGTGACCAAATCATCTTTGGCTATCCCATCATCTCCCATGTCTTCTTCGCAAGGAAATTCAAATCAAATCCCATATATAAGTTGATATTATCAATATCATAGTCTCCTATCTTTGCATTAAGTCTAAATTCCATATTTATCCTTTTCTTTTGTTGTACCTAAGACAATGTTTTCTATGCAAAAAGTTCTTATTTATCTTGTCTGCACTAGTCGATCATCCCATGTAGTGTGTTTACTATAGTTTCATCCTTCATTACTTCTAAACGACTCTTTAAGAAACTCATCAAAGTGCTTACCTTCTCAACTTTCATTTCTATCATCGAGTGGTCATAGGTTTGAGGCCTGTCATACATAGCTTGTGAAGTCAATGTTGCCCATTTTTTTCTAATAGTTCCTTTCTTTCTTATATGTGTCTCTCTCTTTCCGAGAATCAAATGTTGTAGTAGGTTCTGCTACTTTATTGACCCACTGGTGAGTCCGAATTCCTTTTTCCATTATGTCAACACCTATTCTTTCTCATATTCACATAAATGTTGCTACCTTAGGCCAATCATCATGTTCTTCTACTACTATGGTATTCACATTCTAGTTCCTCTTTTCTTGCCACTTCGTGTTCAACTGTGGACAATATTTTATCACATGATCTAGTTGTTTATAGTATGTGCACATCATGAAAGGTTTCAAACAATCTCACTCCAAATGATCAGGATGGTTATTGTTATAACAGATAATTGGTCATCTTCCTCTACTGAATCCTCCTATTCCATGAACTTTGACTCCTCCTCTTCCTCTTTTATTGTATCCCCTCGGGGTATTATAATGTGGTACCCATCCTTTCGGTCCTTCTTCCCCTTGAAATTTGTATGAATCCACATTGTACTCTCTCATTAGATCTAGTTCTTTACAATCATTTTCTCCATGTCCCAAAGACTTACAAATATTAAAAAATAATTTTGTGGTAGTTCTCTGATACTTATGCATCAAAGGATAAGTGGTAAGGTGTTGACCCATCTTTTTGCATATTTGACACCATACCCCTCCTTCTATGGCCAATGGATTCAGAGCACCCATATCTAAGTACCCTTTAAAGGTTGGACACTATTTCTTATCATTACCTTATTTTCTACATGTAAGACACGATACTTCTTCGTTCTTTCCTTCCCTTTAGAAAGCTCATTTAACTGAATTGTCAATGTTTCTATCTACGACTGAACCTTAGCCATCCATGCAATATTCTCTCCTATAGGGGATGATTCCAAATTGATGGCGATCTCTAATGATTTTGACTGTGACGTAATATTTTGATGCGTCAAAGGGAAAAATATATGTGACAACAATCCTACAATGAACCATTCCCTATGTTGCTCATCTGAAATCTAGAAGGTGAATCAATCCATTAAGCTCTTAAATCTATGATAAAAATTTGATATTGATTGATCTGGAAATCCTTAATCTCTTTATGTTTTGTAATGAACTACAACTCAAACTTCAGCTTTCAGAACTCTTTTAACAAGGATTTCCTAATGTGTGTCAACATGCTGACTTCTCCCACATGTGTAGTGGATAGATACTACATATACAAAATTAATGCATGCTCTTTGAATGTTCTCACTAACTACGTGATTTTTCATATCATCATTATAGACCTACTTCATAGTCCATATGGATTCATAGAAAAATAACCGTTGTTCCATATCTCATGTCTAATTTCATGGAAGAGAAGCATTCTCAAAGTGGGGTATAACCCTTCCATTATGTACTTTGTTTTATTCTTCATTAGTGACGTTACCTGAAGCTGAGTTGTTGTACTACTTCCACTACTCTAAATACCTTTACTTCTATCCTTGCTTCCTTCACTAACTATAATTAACAATTTTTCATATCTTACCTCAGACCTTAGAGATACACACATGGTAGTGAGTTCAACGTAGAGTCTGACATGAGTGGGATGTAATGGATTTCCTTCTATGGAACTGTGTTGAAAATACTTTTCCTTTTCCTTCCCTTATGTGCATGGTATTCCTTCAATATAGAGTACTACACCAGTGTCTCTTTCCTAAAAATCATTGTGCTTCCCTTTCCTATCACCCACAATCCTCTTCCTATTGTACCAAAATCTTTTCCCACTATGCAATACTCCAAGCTATTATTCTATCACACAGTCTTCTTCTCTCAGCATTATCATCCCAACTATTACTAATTTATTATTTCCTATTGTTAGCATTGAAAGTCACACTTTGACTAATATAAGTGTAAGCTCAATACCCATCAAAATGTGAAAGATAACAGTTTATAAAAGTGCAAATGGATGGAAAAATTAGACAAGACTATCAATCACAACTTACTCCATACAATATAAACCAACAAATAAGGCTTCAAATAATTTCAGATGAATATTTAAAGATGTAACATCAATAGGTGGAAGAATTTAAAATTAAATGCAATATGTGTATCATCTACACCAGGTAGTATTGATACACATATGTAGAAAATTCTCTGACATAAGAAATTCTCAAAATCAAAGAGGAAAACTCTGATATTTTGCAAGTAGTATTACAATAGATCCTCAATTGCAACAAAGATACAATCATCCAACTAAATCATTCAATAAACTAAAATCAAAGTAATATAGAAGAGGGTGAATAAGAAAAAATTATAATTTCCATTATCCAAATAGTCGTGAGTCTGGTCCATACAATAGGAGGTCAGTCTATTACATAGACAATATAAAAAATATTAGTCTCTCTCACACCATTCCAACCCTTTCCTTATCAAAATACACTTTCATATATAGTTAATGATATATATATACTCTAAGTATCTCTAAACCAAGGATTTACATAGGATCTTCCTCCATTTAGGAATCTTGTTACAAAAGACTCAAACAAACACCTATCAAATTCCTATTTTTTGGGATTTTGTTTATTATGATAAATGCCTTTTGAAACAGGTCATTCTTCTTGATATAGAGATGGAAAACATGTTCCTCATGTCCAAATAACTCATGGGATACCATTCAAACCTTCCTTGACATGTGGAAACCTCCAAACAAGGTGAATATCCAACAACTATGCAAAACAGAGAGTTTGCATCACTGATTTGTAGCGCACTGTGTTTTAATTTTGTCTTTCAAATCCCAAATTGGGTCAGGCTGAATTTTGGTCAGCAGGTCAATACAATTATCATTCTCCTCCACAAAGAATTTCATAAAAACCCCCATAACCGTTTGGTATTTATGATCAAATCCTTAGAAGAAACTACTACAGGAAATGAGTTCGCAGCGCCAATACATGAGTCAGCAAAAACCCTTCTTTCAGTCTTCAAAACAACATGAAAAACACCATGGGGTACCTGGTAAACATGGTCTTGATGTATATGCCATCAAAGTTGAACATGTGTTCTTTAAAGATATCTAACCTCCAATTCTCCTCCTTAACGAGTTTGTCGCGCTACTTCATAGCGTATATCTGCCAGTTTACAGCTCCAACTCAAACATAGCTTGCACACTTCAAGGAGGTTGTTAGTTGATGGTATGACATAATCCATGGAGAAGTGGTTAAATTGTAGGCTCTGAAAACCATAAATCCTCCTTGACATGATCCTATAATTTCAATTATGACAAAATTAAAATCATGAAGTACTTAGAGTACACTGCAAACTCTCCTGGTGAGTTGGAAGCACATCAAAATATTTTGACTTGACACTTGAATGGATGAATAGTGAAAAATGGGAGATTTTAAGTACAACCTAGATGTATGACATGTCAAGAAAATGATGTAAAAAAACAAAGGTATGACTCATGGGGCTTCTTACATTGTCATGACAACAATCACATAGAAAAAACTTTAGACTAAGGCTAGACATAACCTTATTCATTTTGAAACCAAATATAACTTTATGATTACAACCTAAAGAATCAAAACCTATGTCCTATAAAATATAACTTTATGATTACAACCTAAAGAATCAAAACCTATGTCCTATAAACCTTATGACTCAAAAAACAAAACAAAGGTGAATTTTTTTACCCATACAATATTATGTGTTAACATCTGGATCCATAAGGGATGGCATGCTCTCTATGAGATGCCAAGAACATGAATTTCTAGTCCCTTATCCATTGGGCTATGGAGTCATTATGGTTGATCTACTCCAAACAAAAAACTAAAAACCACATGCCCATATTTTGAGCTTATTTATATACATAAGACTACTCTAGCCAACTAATGAATTTTATTAGGTGTAAGAAAACTTCCACAACAACCATGAAAGTAGTTGACTGACGAAAATTAATTTTTATAGGCAACACTTTGAGAAAATACAAAAAGAAGGTAATATTTTTAACAAAAGTTCCAAGAAAATCTTACACTCACAACTGCAAATAAGAGATATACCCAAATTTACAACAATTGGGACTTCTGCAAGAAAGGAACCCATCCATATTTCCACTAGATCCTGAAGAACATGGCATACTTTGAATTGGTTCAGAAGGAAATCTTGTTTCTCTGTGATGATTTTTCAACAAAATGGTAGTCCTCATATGATCCATAACTAATCATATGTTGTTTGAGCTCATTAATCCTTGGATATTTCTTCTCATCAATGGGTGGTAAAGAAAAAAGGTGATGCAATTCCTCCTTATCTTCTTCATTACCATATACTAGTTGGTTGCTAATAAGTTTTGTATGTGCTTTAGTAAAAATTTGTTTCTTATTACCAGAGTATCCATCAAGGATAGGATAATTTTTGTCAACATTTAGGACAACTAAATCATCAGAGGAATTATTTTTAGAGACATCTGTTACAAGGAAAATGCATCTAACACGTGGCTACCAATTTATTCATCATAAGAACAGTTAACAAAAGCTTCTTTCAACACTGCAAAACTAGGAAAGGAATGATATGATTTTTCCTTTCTTTCCTCAACATAAAAAGCAATTTCAACCTTACAATTTGAAGAACTACCTACTATATGTTGAATATCCTTTTCAAACTCCTCACAACAATTATCAAGTAGAAATTCACCCAAAAAATAGCTTTTAGAGTGCTCATTGAATGCAGTATGGAAATCTCTCACGGACAGTATGTTGGAAGCAGGAAGAGAAAATTACCATTCTCGTGCATCACCTTCTAATGAATGCATGAATATTTTCATCAATACATCCTCATGATGTAGATCCAACTGATCCATGCATTGATGAAAGTTAATGAGATGATGTGCATGATTATACTCCTTCCTTTCTCTAAATATAGGAAGAAAATATCCCCATTCTAACATATGAGGTATTGTATGTGGGAAACCAAAAACTGCAAAAAATTTAAGAGGTGCAAATGTCTAAGCTAAAACAACAACAAATTCCTTTGAGATTCGGAAATTGTGGATTCACCACCGATTTTTTTTTCATGGAGTCGCTAGGTTAAAAGTGTAGTCAATAGTATCTCACTAGCCTTTGTTCACCATCAAAGACTGGGGCTAAGCTTTGTCATTCTTCCTAGGGAAAATCTTCAACTTCATCCCTGGAAACAACACCAAACATGTTAGCATTGAAAGTCACACTTTGAATACTATAAGTGTAATCTAAGTACCCATCAGAATGGGAAAAATAATAGTTTATAAAAGTGAAAATGGATGGAAAACTCCAACATGACTTTCGATCACAACTTACTCCATACAATATACACCAACAAATAAGGCTTCGAATAATTTCAAATCAGTATTTAAAGACATAACATGAATATGTGGAATACATTACAATAAAATGTAATATGTCTATCATCTACATCAGGTAGTATTGATACACATATGAAGAAAACTCTCTGACATAATAACCTCTCAAAATCAAAGACAAAAACGTTGATATTCTGCAAGCAGTATTACAATAGATCCTCAATTGAAACACATATACGATTATCCAAATGAATCATTCAATAAACTAAAATCAAAGTAAGATAGAATAGGGTGAATAAGAAAAATGTGTAATTTCCATTATCCAAAGAGTCTTGAGTCTTCTCCATACAATAGGAGGTCAGTCTGTTACATAGACAATATAAAAAATATGAGTCTCTCTCACACCATTCTAACCCTTTCCTTATCAAAATCCACTTTCATATATAGTGAATGATCTCTATCTACCATAAGGAGGTC
>CBVK0103334505.1:0-14764 GCA_900067695.1 Picea abies
AAAATCAAACTTGGGAACTAGTTCCAAGACCAAAAAATAAGAATGTCATTGGAGCCAAATGGGTGTATAAAAACAAAGTGAATGAGAATGGGCAAGTAATCAGGAAAAAATCCAGATTGATATGTAAAGGGTATGCTCAGGTTGAAGCAATAGACTTTGAAGAAACCTTTGCACCTGTGGCCAAATTAGAGGCAATTAGGATGTTCTTAGACTTTGCCAGTTACAAAAAAATTAAAGTATACTAGATGGATGTCAAGTCAACATTTCTCAATGGAAGCTTATAAGAGGAAGTCTGCATTGAGAAAACAAAAGGATTTCAATTAACTAACAAAGGAGACTATGTCTATAAACTAAAGAAAGCAATCTATGGGATAAAACAAACACCCAAAGCATGGTATGCAATTCTATATTCTTATGTACAAGTACAAGGCCTCAAAAGAGGATCAAGATACAACAATATTTATTGTAAAATTGTTATTGATAGCATGATTATTATGGATGTATATGTGGATGATATTATACTTGGGAGTGATGATGAAAAAATGAGTAAGGACTTTACTAGGATGATGCAACAATAATTTTAAATGTCCTTACTTGGTGAAATGAATTTCTTTCTAGGATTACAAATAGTACAGTCCAAAAGAGGATTATTTATCCATCACTCCAATTATATTAAATATATGATTAAGAAAATCCAGCTAGAGGATTGAAAAAATGTTTGTACACCTATGATAGTTGGATGAAAACTAAGCAAGGAATATGAGTCCAAAGTTGTAGATCCATAACACTATAGATCAATGATTGGGAGTTTACTCTATGTAACAACTTCTAGACCTGATCGCAAGCAAGTTGTTGGGATCGTGGCTAGATTCCAAGCAACACCAAAAGAGAGCCATGTTCAAGTTGTGAAAATAATCTTTAGGTAGTTGAAAGGAACCATAAATCTTGGTTTGTGGTACCCTAGAAAGGATTCATTCTATTTAAAAACCTATTCAAATGAATATTGGGTAGGTTGTGTAGATGACAGAAAAAGTACACATGGAGGAGAATTCTTCTTGGAAGAATCATTGGTAACTTGGATAAGTAAGAAACAGTCCTCAATTTCTCTATCTACCAGTGAAGTTGAGTATATTGCAGCAACAGAATGTCACACACAAGTAAAACAGATGAAAAAAACCTTACAAGACATCAAAATAGTGTTTGAAGAACCCACTAATATCTAATGTGATAATACAAGTGTTATAAGTCTCTCCAAGACCCGTGTCCAACACCCAAAATAAAAACACAATCCAATAAAATACCACTGTATAAGAGATCATGCCGAAAATAAGAACATAAAGTTCGAATATGTCCCAACACAAGAACATGTTGTAGATATTTTCACTAAACCCTTAAGAAGAGATGTAGTTGAATATATTAGGAAAATATTGGTAGTAGTCTCTCTTCCAATCTAAACTGTCAAGAAAACTATGCATCAATTGGCATCAATTTAGGGGGAGACAATGATCAAAGTCAGGGGGAGTCATTCAAATCTTTTCCCTTGATGTCAAAGGGGGATAAATGAAGACAATATTTCCATGAATGCCAAAGGGTGAGATTGTTAGCAATATGGAAATATAGGTTGGCATTGATGGCATTGGCACTGATTTCAAATAGATGAGAGACATTGATGTTGGTTGGCATTGAAAAATAACAATGTGATTTATGTATGTGTGA
Source organism: Picea abies (assembly GCA_900067695.1). Lineage (NCBI taxonomy): Eukaryota > Viridiplantae > Streptophyta > Pinopsida > Pinales > Pinaceae > Picea > Picea abies. The sequence continues at coordinate 1,717 of CBVK0103334505.1, forward strand.
TGGCTATAAGGCACTTAGTTACTACAAGGCATATGATGATGAAAATGAAGAGATGTAAAGTTCAGAGGATGTATCCATGTTTGGTGTAACAAGCCCTGTCATTAATAGTGTCAACAAAGAGAGATACTTTTATGGTATTCATGGACAAAGAAAAAGATGTTGAACCTATCAAATCACACCATCCATAACATTACAGTGTAGAAGTGTGTGTGTGTAATCAGAAACATACATGAGAAACTCAAGGGAACAAATTAGAGTGGCAGTTTGTGCAGCAAATATAGGTAAGTTTCATGCATGTTTTCCTAACTTGCATGCATGGATTGGAGATAAGCTTAAAGCCTTGAAAAAAAGAAACATGAAAAACAGATGCAAAAATTGTTTGAAGAGATGGATGTTAAGCTTGGAAAGTGTGGATTATCAATGATAACCTCGACATTCTTAGAAGCTTAAATCCTTAAAAAAAAAGCATGAAGAACAGGTGAAAAAATTGTTTGAAGTGATGGATGTCAAGCTTGGAAAATGTGGATTATCAATGGATAACCTCAACATTATTAGGAATAATTTTGAAATTGATATGGATTTAATTCATGGAGAGGTCATGGAGCTTCTCTTTAGCAATGCAGTAAATGAGAAAAAAGATTCAGGATATGCAGTTAGAACTTGAACGTCTAGAAATGAGACTTCAAGAATCTGAACACAATAAAGAATATTTAATCCACCTCTCAAGTCATGAAATATGTAGGACTGGATCATTCAGGTGAACATGAAGTTTGAGCTCATGGATGAAACTCTATTTTTTATTGTCAACATTAGTGATAGATACCTTTTAATACAGAGAGTGATGAGAAAGCATTTGTAGCTTGTAGGGGTGATCGCCATTCTTTTGGATTGCAAGTATGAGGAGGTCTATCTTCCTATGGATGACAACTTCGTTCTTATTTCAGACAATGACTACACTAAAGAAGAAGTTTTACAAGTGTAGAAATTGATACTTAGTACTCTGCACTTCAATATGACTCTTCCAATTCCTTATGTCTTCATGAAGAGATTTATGAAGGTTTCAACAAGATACATTATTAATGAATATACATTATTGATGATGCCCCAACTTATGTAAGCGAACTATTGTTCCACAGGACAATTGACATATATGTATAATTGAAGACCTTATATATAAATTGAAAAATGTCCTGTGAAGAACCAGATGTCATTGACACTCTCTGAAAATAATGGTAGGCATGGGCATGGAAGGGACAATACCTGAGAGGGCAGGGATGAGTAACCCTGAAACGTCCACTTACTATGAACATATCGATTCTATCACTTATGTTGAGGTCATAGTCTCCATCACAACATCAGTCTCTAACCTCTCAAAAAATGCATGTGAAAAAATTACAAAGAATTCCATCCATGGGGTCAATGAACTCTCAATTGTCTGTTATTTCCCAAGGTGGACAGTTTGATGCGGCCTCTAGTGCACTTTCCCATCAACAAAAGGGAATGCAGACTCAAGGAATGAAAACGCACACATCTAGCATGACATTAACTTCACCTTCTTATGAATGAGAGGCGTAAGAATGGGAATGTTACGTAAAGACTCAACAACTATCTTATTAAGTGATCAACAATGTTGATTAAATCAGTCAATGGGATTTATCCCACATGTATAGTGTGAAAAGTTTTATATTGGTTTATAACCATAGCCCTCACTATGACCATTTGATGCATAGTGCAAGGGTATGGCGGGGGCTCTAGGTGCTTGGACTTCAAAATGAAGATCACCAACCTAGATCTTGGGACAACCTGTCAGGCCCCCTACCTTTTGGAAGAAACGATAACAAGAGTTGATCTACTGATAGATATGATCTCATCCATTGGATAAATATTTTTTTTACACACTTTTGGCGCGATGGTCATATGAGTGACCATGGGAAATTGGTCGGAGTTTTTGGCATAATTCCAAGTTTGGAGGGTCACCAAAATACGCTTCCAAGTTAATAAACTTTCGAATATTGAAGGGCATTATTACTGTCAAAGTTTTGGCATACTACCAATTGTGGATGTTTGAATTTTCGAAAAAAATAGTTAGAACCCTGCACAACACCAAAGAATTCAAACTGTCATGATTTGGTAAAATGACAGAGATCATTACGAACATGGATCACACGAAGAAGATAACAGAGGATATAAAAACCTCACCATATCTACTAAATGGTTTACATGTTGCCATATGATCTCCAAAATTGATAATACCCTACAGTAACACAAAGAACAGTAAGCTGCACGAAAACAAAAAAGAAACAGTTAGATTGAATCTCAGTTAAATCATTCATCGATTAAAAGATGGAACTAAATCGATGAATAATGATAACTATGTTATGTTGATTAAAAATTGACTAATAACTGTGTTAGCAATAATCAATGGTCATTTACAAGGAGATCAGTAAAAGAATTTGAAGTTCCTTACGATTGTTTTGTTTGAAGATTAGATGGAGCCTTCACCATTATGGACCAAATAGCCAAGAAAGCATAAAAAATCCTAATTCAGTGATTCCATGCCTAAACCAAGTAAAAATGTGAATAAATGATAATCCTCTTTGAGTCCCGATAGCCTCTTATTATAAGATATGAAATGAACAAAATAAGATGAAAATATAAATGAGTCTTTATAATGTATATACATTATATAAAGTGGTATAGAAGGTAATAATAACCCTACATGATTGCAATTAATGTATGAATTAATTAGGGGTGGGAATTAGGGGCTTAACATGCCTCTACTCTTCAAACAAGCAATGTGACACTCAATGTTGATCAATTTTCGATGTTTCTATATGAAGAAAACATATGTCCAAGTTGCATCTTCTATTGGCATGTTCTTCCACTCGATGTTGTACTCAATAATTTTTCTAGACCTTAGTTGTTTAATTCTTGTTTCAATGACCAATTCATGTTATAGTATGATTTTTTTCCCTCTTCAACAAGATTTGGAAGAATAATCTAAAATATAATGCTCGATGAGTTTTTGTTATGCAGACCAAGGATAGACCTCCCCAATTGGAAGATTCTAAATTATCCGACACAACCAAATCAACGTTCAACAATGAATCGGGTTCTCTACCCATTAGGAAATCAGGTTACACCCCCCACATTTCCATACCATTTGAAATTCTCTAATGGTATATTCTCGACAGATCCAACAGTCTTTAGGACTATAAATCAATGACCTCGATCAAATTAGAACCTTAAACCATGCGGCAGCTAAATCCTCCCCCATTCTCCATGTAACACGTTGATAGGTGGGGTTTACAACCAATATACAATTGTGGTATATTGGATGCCATATCTGCAAATCGATGGTCCCTATCCACTTGGGACTTCCGCCATCAGAATGTGTCCACTCCTCACAATCGTGAGACTTCTTGATTAGACCTTCCCGATGATAACGCTTCGATGGATCCAACAGTTCTCAGTTGGCCACATATGAAGATCAAAGATCACTATAATCTTAAAATTGAAGGGTGATTAACCAATACCTCTCTTCAGTTGAGTCCCTTCATTGGGATGGATCAGTCTAGATCCAACAAATCAGAAACCATCGACATCCACACCGATATATCAATAGATCCTATTTCTTTCGAACTTTTGAAATCATACATTTCCCATCAGAAACTCCCCTTACAACAATTTTCAAACCTTACTGATCTCCATTCTCATGATAGACTTATTTTTGAAGCATCTAGGGCATCTACGACCCATCTTCTCTTGGAATACTTCTATCATAGGTTCACCAATAATTAGCACTATGAGTTTTTCCAAGGGTTACACCTTCTAATAGGCTTTCTCCCAAAGAATAGATCTTCGATGAACAGTTAGGATCTACTCCTTCCTCCAAATCAATTGTTATATTTCCTCTCGATTCAAATAAGGATTTTCAATAGGGTTAATGGATTATTCTAGGACTTAACAGTCCCATGGTCTTTCTAGACTTATTTTTCCAAGGTTCAACCTAACTCCTTCAGGCTCATAAACTACTTTCCAACAGGAAACAAATACTCTGCCCAAACACCCAAATGAAGAATTCATATTCTATAAAATTTCCATTTCAAACGAAAGGAAAATACAGGGTTATCAACCCATATTGGCCTTCCTCATACAATCATCACATTTACTCAATTTGATGAATAAAGGAGGTTATATTAATCCATTTAACTTAGGAATTCAACATTCATTCATATCATTTAACTAGTTAAAATGAATAAAGTACTATCTATGACCATTTAAAACATTACAGGTACAAAAAATTATATATTAAACAATGGTTCTAACCAGCCAATTAACTGAGGGGAAATTCCTTTCCACCCAACCATAGGCTATGTTGTGTTGTGCCTTTCTACAACATGCCACCTCCATGCCAGACCATGGTACCACCAACAGACTATCACAGTTGACTGAGAAGTCAAGAAATGGTTTATAAAGGTTACTCTCCTTCACTCCACTGGAAAAAACATAAGTTTTACCTCTTCCCACTGAGCCCGGGACCTTCATGAGTTTATTAGGAACCTTTCCAACTATTTTTCCTCTACACAAGGGAGCCCCTTATTTTTTACATCATCCCTCGGTGACCTCCCCTTACCATTGTCAGTTTCCTTCCAGTAAGTACCAAGTCGTGGTCCTCTATTGCTCTAGTCTGGATATCGGTCTTCTCTGTTCCAGGGTGACCATTTCAATCTTGGGAAATATTTCTATTTTCTTCAAAATAACTTCCCATATCTTCTCTACTTCTCAAACCTATGATCATGAGATCCTTTTCTCATTTGCACCATCTATTTATGAGTTTGTGACTCATATCTACGGATATTGTCTTTCCATTCCTCTGTGTGATGAATCATGTCTTTGAGTAGGTGGTTTTTTTGCATCCACACGCTCTCTATAGTGAATCCCTATGTGATAATTATCTCCATTTCCTCCCTTCTTCCTCATTCCTTCTACCCCTGCACATGATTTGAAGGGAAGCTAGGTCAGTACAGGGGTAGTTTTCCAACATCGGGTTATTTCTAGGGCAGTTCATCATATCTTAGGGATGTAAGCAATGCTATTGAGATTTGAAGACAAATTGGATGGAGAATCTGACTTCCTATCTTGGAAAGAAATAGTTACTTTGACATTGAAGGAGTATGAACTTTGGGAGTTAGTGGATAAAGAAATTAGTCCACTGACATATCCGACAGTTTTAGATGCTCACAATAAGAAGGAGATCAAAGAAGATAGGGTCCTATTAGAGTCGGTGAAGGATAATTTGATTCCTCGCCTAACCGAGAAGATGACAATCAAAGATATGTTTGATGCCCTGGTAATTTTATTCCAAAGAAAGAACATGAATATGAAGATGATCTTAAGGAATAAACTCATATCAGTTCAGATGTCTAGATCAGATAATGTTACCGACTATTTTATGAGTATCACATAGGTGCGTGATCAACTTGTATACATAGGGGAGAAAACATAGGACGCAGAGCTCGTGAACATGGAATTGAATGGTATTCCCAAGTCATGGGAACCATTTTTCAAAGGAGTTTGTGCTCGGGAAAATATCCCAGATTGGCAGAGACTTTGGGATGACTGCATCCGGGAAGAGACTCATGAGGAGTCTAAGAGAAACAACAAGGAAGATGAAGAGGAGGAGAAACGAGCCCTTGTCAGTAATACAAGGAAGGGAAAAGGAAAGGGTTCCAACAAGAAGGGTAACAGTGAGGAGTCAACCTCACATCTAGGAAAGAAGGACTTGAGTAAAATCAAGTGCTTCACGTGTCACAATTTTGGGCACTATGTTTCACAGTGTCCGGAGAAGAAGAGGCAAGATAGGATGCAAACAATAGCAGCTACAAAGGTGCAGCTAGATGAGTTTGCAACCAAGTTTGAGACGGAATTCACAATGTTCACATGTCTCTCTACTAGAACCTACTCAAGGAGTGTGTGGTACTTTGACAGTGGTGCTTCTCATCACATGACAGAGACACATGAGTTGTTCACCAGTTTCTCGGCACCAGAGTTTGAAATTCAATTTTTAAAAGAGTTTGAACTTCAAACTCTTTTACTTATACTTTACCAAAAAATTCGCCAAGACTTTACAAGGATTTATAATTCAGTGAAAGATTTGCCAAGATTTTACAAGAGTTTATAATTTAGTGAAAGATTCGCCAAAATTTTACAAGATTATATAATTGACTAAAAGATTCACCAAAACATTATACATACATATTATATTATTGATAAAATAGCCTTCAATTTTTCCTATGTATCATGGGGATTCGCCCATTTATTATAAATAGAAATTTAAGGGGGGTTATTAAAATCACCCATGTACGTGGCTCTTTGGTTATCATTTATGTTTTTTTTAAAGGGCATAACTTTCAAATCCGAAATCCATTTTTAGTGTCTTTTTTTAAAACATCATATTTTGTTTTGAAATATTTCCATCCATACCATCAATTTTAGCCTTTAAATCCATAATTTATGCATATTTTAATATGGATTATCCTAGTGATATTTTTCTTAATAGTTACCAACTACCTCTGATGGAAATCCCATATGGAGGATGTACGAAGAAGTAAAGGATTGTATTGAATTACCTTGGAAAAAGAACAAGAACCCATTGATGATGAAAAGAAAGTCAAATGGGAATATGAGAATGACGAAGCACGTGGAATAATCGAAATATCCATCTCTCCTGATTTAAGGTTTCACCTTCAAGGAATTAATGCCCCCAATGAAGCTTGGGAAAATCTTCAAGTTGTGTTTGGTAAACACAATATTATTTGATCCCACCAGTTAGTAAATAAATTAATGAATTTAAGTCCCAATGATTTTTATTACATTGGAGATTATTTATCTAAGTTCAAAACACTTAGACTTTTATGTATAGATTGAAAAATAGATCTGAAGGAAGATCGATGCATATATGTTATTCTTTCTAAGATTGGTAGTGCATATTCTATTTTTGTATATACCTTTTATGCCACCATATAATATCTAGGGAGTGCCTATAAAGAACCCTCTCTTGATTCCTTTTGTGATGCTCTAATTCGAGAGTAATATAAGTTTTTTCAACTTGGATCGATCAACACAGTAGGTACATCCAACAAATCCTTAGTGGCCCAACAGAAAGATAGATCCAAGAATCCAACGAAGCAACATCCTCACCACCACAACAAGAAAAACAAGGGTACCAAACCCTCTCATACATATTCTACTCCTAATGGTGACAAAGGACAAAAATCCAAAAGTAAGAAGACAAACATAAATTGCAACATTTGTGGGAAATATGGTCATGTGGAGTCTAAATGTTTTAAAAATATGGAATCCTTAGAAGAAACAATGAAGAAGTAGAAAATCAATATTGAATCTTCTTTTTCTTCTTCTTCTTTTCATGGACATGCACTTTCGTCTTCTAGTTTCTCCTTCAATGCAACTTCTACTTCTTCTTTGATGAGTAGCTTATTGATTCTAGAGCATCGTATAATATGGCTAAGGATAAAGCCATCTTTTCTGCTCCTAATGAATGTAACACCAAGAAAATATTTGTTTTTGATGATAGATCTCTTAGTGTTGCAGGGTCTGAAACAATTCAAGTAGATAATGGTCATTTCAATGATGTATTATGTGTTCCAATTCTTTCCTGCAACCTTCTATTAGTGTATCAAATCACTCATTTAGGTGAAGGTACAACCATAGAATTTTCACCTCACCATGTTGTAATCAAGGATTTAAAAGATCATAAGCATGTCCTAATAACTAGAATTGTTGATGATATTACTAGGTTGTACAAGTTTGAAAACTTTGATGATATTACTAGGTTGTACAAGTTTGAAAACTTTGGGTCATCATATTTTCCATCAGTTTTTGTTGCTCATAGTGATGACTTGAGCAAACTTTGTCATGAGCGATTTGTCCATATAAACTATCACTCATTTCAACAACTATGTGATCAACATATGGTGACTAATATTACTCTAGTTTCTTGTAGAGATGGTGTTTGTGTCAGTTGTGTTCTTGGTAAACATCATTGGGACAATTTTGACAAACGTCCCTCTTGGCACACCTTGCCCCCTTGCAACTTGTTCACAATGATTTGTGTGGTCTGATTTCTTTTCCTTATTTCTTTGGGTGAAAGTATTTATTAACTTCTATTGATGACTTCTCTATACGCACTTGGGTTTACTTCTTAAAACTTAAGAGTGGAGTTTTTGACAAGTTTTTGGCCTACAAGGTCCTTATAGAGAAACGACTTGGACATCAATTTCAACAGTTAAGAATAAATAATGGGGAGAATATTAGAAAAAGAAATTAAAAGTTATTTCACTGAATAGAGAATTCAAATGTAACATATTGTCCCAAATACACTACAAAAAAATGGTATCGTTGAGAGAAAGAATCACACATTAAAATAAATGGTTAATTGTATGATCCAATATAAGGGATCAAGTCTTCATTGTTGGGTGTGTTATCGCACAATTTGTAGGTTGGGAAAATCCTAGACCAACCACCAATTGGCAACAAATTAGAGATCACCTACCCACTATCAACTTAGGTAGGTGTTCTAGTCACTTTAGAGGTGAGGTAATCACCTCAAGGGGGGGATCTTGGTGACCCTAAGGGGAATTGTGATGGAAAATGATAAGTATGAATGGATGTCCCTACAGCTCAATTATAAATGGTAGGTATATCTTGGAGAGTCTTGGTGTTGGATGTATGGGATGACCCAAGTTCTACCTTAGTTCTCCAACAAAACGCCAAAAAATTATATATACATATTATATTATTGATAAAATAACCTTCATTTTTTCCTATTTATCATGGGGATTCACCCATTTATTATAAACATAAATTTAGGGGGGGTTCTTAAAATCACCCCTACTTATCACAGGGTCAAGTGGGGGATCATCCCTCAATATTTTCATAGCTCTCTTGGCTTCATCCAGTAGAAATGACCCCCTTTTCCATGCTTCTGCCGCTTATGCTTCTATGTTTTATTCTCTTATTTTGATGGCTTCCTGAGTTTTGCTCTCTAATGTCTCAACTTGTTCATCCATGGTCATCACTTTGAACTTGGTTATACTAGGGTTATCTCTTCTATGGAGCACTTCCTCCCAATCTTGGGTTCCCTTGGTAAAGATACCATTTTTGAAATTGTCATGATCATATGGCCAACAAGAGGATACCTTGGATCGGTGATGGAGTACCAATCCTTTTGGATCATGCTTGTGAAAATGCCCTTTGGGGAACCAATACTCAAGCTGAATCAATCCTTCTTGTTTTTCCTTTGCAATGTCTTTAACCATATAAAACCCAATATGAAAACCATAGGGTATGAAATCCCTCTTCTTATGCTTCACCATAGAAGTGTTATAGCCTTATAGGATGACCTGGTAACAAATGTCTCCTAATATGAGACGGTTCGGGACATGAACGAGGAGTAGGTGTGGTACACCAGTATCCCCAAACACTCTGATGCAAGTGCTTATTTCTTCGAATTACCAATGGCCAACTTTGGATATCATCTTTTTGGCTGCCCCTGAGAGCCTTAGGCATTATTTTATAAAGATAATTAAGTGTATTCTAGATATAAACTCATCACATATCACAACATAAAATATTTTGTACCTATTCTCCCACAAAATTCTGAAATAAATGTGCACATGTAACTCGACAACATGCCAGCTTAAATTCATACATGTGAAAATGTTTCTCGTGCATATCACATCCAACATGTAAGATTCCATGTAGAATACTGATGTTTCTCCTTCTTTTGGTGTCTGGGATTGTAGGATGTTGATACTTATCTTTTTGGAAATAATGGCTCCCCAATTTAAACTTCTCTTGGAGATTTCCATGGTATATGCTAAGGGCATCATGCTTCTGAAAAATTTGAACAGTCCTTTTCTCCATACAATCGGAAAATCAAAGCCATTAAATACATATAGAGCTATATGAGGTTTACTGTGTTGTACCAGCCATTTCTCCTACTTGCAAAATTTTTATCCTCTTTCCACCATGAGGCTAGTAACTGGCTAGTGTCATGAAGATAATAAAACTTGACCACAAAATTTGTATTTAGCCTCTCCTTCAGGTCTCTAAGTTTGTAATATTTTTGTACTTCTACTGGAAGAAAGATACCAACACATTCACTCTCCTCATTTTTTATTGTGCATTTCATCGTGTCTACATGGTTAGTTATCCATCCTATGGTTTTGATGCAGGGTAGAACTGGGGTCCAGTAAGCCACCCTATGCAGATATGATTGCTTAATATTTGGGAAAAAATGGTCATCCAATACCCTAACGTCTGGGTTGCTGTGAGGTGTAAAATCTAGGTAATATTCCTGATTGGTTTTGTTAAAAAGGTCCCCCCAATGTTGAAGAATTATTTTAGATCCAGTGCTTTCCTTTGTGTCCCTGAATGCTAGACGATGGGTAAATTGTTTCTTGGTTGAAGTCTGGATAATTGATTCCATTTTTGAAACAAAATCAAGCTCCCTTGCGGTCATCGGTGTCAACCCTTTGTCGATCTCTAGTTCTTTCATTTTGGGCGTTCTTGGTGAGATCCTGGTCATCAACTTTCACAAAGGTATATTCCTACAAAAAATGTTATGATGAGTTGCAAGCCAACTTTGACAAGCATTATCAGATGCAATCGTAAGTTAAAATGATAAAGATAATGCTTACCTCTTCCTTGCAAGAAATAACCTAGGCTTACTGTTAATCAGAGTGATATAATGGGCTGTAGCCTCTTTGATGCTCTCTCTTTCTTCCTCATCTACTTGGGAGATCAGTGATTTATGAACGAAATACCACTCTTGGGCACAAACCTTGTAAATTTTAAAACATACTTACCTTGTCGCATCGAGTCTTAAATTCAAGCGTACAAATGTCACATGTACAATCTATAAAAAAAATCCAAACCATTCTTATGATTAAATGTAACGCAGGCTAGCACCACAGGAGCATGTTATCAAAAAATTGAAATTTTGAATGTCGGTCAATGTGCAATGTCGGTTACATGAAGTTATTTTGTATCTAACAAATAGAATATATCATCCTTCACTCAACTAGGGGTGTGCCATCAAATTACTTGAGCATTTTTTCACATTTCAAGGAACTAGTATGATCGAAATTGGGGCTAAGCATGGTATTTAAATGGAAAACATGAATAAGCTAGTATTGTCGGTAGTTAATGAGTGCATTGGCATTGGCGTTTTGTCTTTGACGTTGCTTTGTGGGTACCTTTAGGTAAAATTTCCAATGCCAACCCAAACTGTCGTACAGTGTTGGCGTGGAAGTGCTGATGTGGAAGTACATGGATGACACGTGGAACATCAAAATATGATGTGGGAGATAACTGATCAATACACACTATCTACACAGAAAAATACTTGATGGTTGATTTTAACATTTTGGTGTTGGTGATTTTACTTAGACATATGTTTCTCGCTACCATGCCCTTTCTCCCTTTTTTCCGATGCCAATGATACATTGGTGATCAATGATTGTTGTTGCTTATGTTGGCAGTTTTTCTTTCAGATTTCGTCGATGTCGACGATACATGGACGATTTTTAAATAATTGTTTTTGCAGACCATAATCGTCGATTGGCACACAACTCTTTTATAAAACAAATTTTAAGTTGTCTGTACTTAGTCTTTATGCCACGTTGACTTAGAGGATAAATTCAATCTATCAACAAACTTAAAAAAAAACAAAATGTGATCGCAACAACATAAAAATCCATGCATCCCAACAAAACTGACTCTATTAAAAAATGAAAAAGTGGTACCCCCAAAAAAAATTGCAAAGTATTTTAGGGTGTGTTGAGTGCTCAACAAATGGTGATTCTATGGTCGAAAACATAATCTATGCTCCTTCCCTCGTTCTTAGCCTATGCAAATTGGTTGAGAAACCTTCTGGCTTTATTCTATTATTTTCAATTAGAACCTTTTCCATCAATGTGCACACAACTTCTCGGTTTTTTGAATTCGGATCCACCTATGGGCTTTATCTTTTCCATCCAATTTCCTATTTAACCACAATCCATGTCCCTCCTAGAAAATATACAGGTAGAGTGTCCATTGGTGTAAGGAAATTAGCTATCACTCCTTTCGTATGGTCATTCTTTGCTGCCAGCGAGCATCCATAGCCTCGATAGAGTTACCCTGAAATCATAGACCTTGCTCCATTTCCAGTGAGCGTCCATAGCCCCGATGTACTTATCTGCATACCCTCTAAGAATTTACGCTCCTTTTATTTTTCCCTTTAATATGGATCATATTTTTCTAGCGTAAATACCAAGAGCTAGTCAGAGAGGAGGATATTTGTTTTTTGAAAAGGTGAAACTGTTAGGGTGGAGCTTTCCCTAGCTCTATCTTAGAGGTACATATGATTCTTTCTAGCTATCCATCTTTCCTTTTATATTTACCAGTCCACTAGGCATATATTTCATCACCTCCCCAGGTAGTATGCTTACAAAGAGAAAATATCATTTTGAAAAATTGTGTTTTCTCATTGTCTCTTATTTTGCATATAAGTGTAGGTCAGGAGCAGAGTTTCCTTCACTGTATCCTCCCAAGAAAAATTAAACTCAACCATTCCTTTATGACACACAAATTAAAAAAATAAGGAAATAACAAGCAAAAGAAAGAATGAAAAAGGGGCTCGAAAATGATCTTCCCTGAAACACACATAATTGTTCTAATCAAAATGTACGCTGAAAAAGAAACAATAACTCAAACAAAGCATGATTTTTTTTTTTAAGAAAAATATTGTTTTAAGGCCCAGTCATTCACTGGGAGGGTGTCAGATTCCCACCTTATATTCTGCAACTGGTGTGTGCCTACCACGATCTTCTCGACCACCTGAAAATGTCCTAGCCATAGATTTTGGAACTTTGAGTGTTTTCATTTGGGCTCGTTTGCTTTATCCCACTTCAAGACTAGGTCCCCTACTCTGAAATTTTTTTCTTTGGCCTTATGTTTATCAATCCATATTTTAAATACC
>CBVK0103334526.1:0-13450 GCA_900067695.1 Picea abies
TCAAGCAAAACAAGAACCGAGAGTTGAGTCTTGATCTAAAAATAGCAGTTTTCCCTAAAATCTAGGGATGAGGAGCCCTTCTTCTCTATGTGGCCAAATTAGGTGAAATAAAGTGTAAATAAATGTATTAACCAAGATCTAGGAGTCTAAGCTAGGTATAAACTAATGTAAGTTAGGGTTATTCTCCAACAGGGTAAAACTATGAAATCATGTTATTTAGTGGTTAAAAGCTATTACAATAATACAACAATATTTCTAGGAATTGAATTTAAATGGGGATAATAACCATGAGTCCTACCAATAACCCAAGGTAAACTCAATTGACAATGATGTTTTTTTATAACAACAATTTAAATTTAATTTTCATTAATATTTTTGATGTAAAATAGTCCTTTAAATAATGTAAACAATTTTAATTTTAATCTCTTTTTAAAAATAAAATTTATGAAAAAGAATTTTTATAATAATAAATTTGGTTAAGTTAAAGACATGTTAAATATCATTTTTACACATATACAAAAAAAAATTACAACCTAGATGGAGAGGATAACAATCATTCCTCCCAACTACCCAAGCTAAATCCAATTGACAATGACTAGTTTTTATGCCCACAATTTACATTCAAATTTCCATTAATGATTCTCATGTAATTTTCCCTTTAAATAATGTAAACACTTTCAATTTTAATTTTTTTAAAAATATTTATTAAAAATAAACATTTATAATAATAAATTTGGTTGAATAAATAAGATGGTTGAACACACATGTGAAGATTGTTTATGGAGAGATTTGAAGAATCCCTAAATCAACTTAGGGTTTGTCGCTAGCAGTGGTTCACTTTTGGTGGCACCCTATGGTAGGGCTTGTAGGGGGAACAAACCGGTTGTCTTACAAATATGTTCTCGAGCAATCGACTACAAAAGGATCGGGCTCAAACAATGGGTAACAAAATCTCTCTAGCATAGCAAGAATTGATCCTCATGTGGAACCTACAACCAACAACAACGAAATCCATTTGACAAAACAACCAAAAATTTTCAAAGGGCCCAACAAATGGAAGCCTAAGCAATGCATCCCTAAGGCATGCGAAATGCCAATATATGAAATGTGCTTTGAGCGTATTGGAAACTATGTTCAATTCATGTAGGATCACACTGTCATTGGAAATTTTTTGGGGATTTGGGCCATTGAAAGAGATATGGTTTCTTGGATGAATGCCCAATGAAAACCTATGGGGCAGATGGATCTCAAAATCAACTCTAAAGGGTTTTTCACATCTGTCTTCTTCAACCACGAGGAAAAAGACAAAATATTTACAAATGGCTCGTATTTCTTCCAATCCATTGGGTTGTATCTCAGTACTGGACTGAAAAATTTAATCCATAGAAGGCAGAATTATCTTATGCCCCAATTTAGTTTCATTTGTACTCCCTTTCCCATGAACATGAATATTGGGATGAATAAATCCTGGCAGGAATTGGCAATACACTTGGTAATTTTATTAAAACAACTGAAGCCACCAAACAAGGTAGGTACACATCCTACACTAGAATACATATCTATATGAATGTATCAATGCCCATTCTTAAGTTAATTTTCCTCATCTATTAGGACATTAAATGGGATCAGACATTGGACGATGAATTTATACCGTTTCGTTGTCGCGAATCTCATGAACATGGCCATCTTTTCAAGCATTTCCCTCTATTTAACCTCCGCAAGCCATAAAAATGGAATTTTATTTGTATGAGGGATTTTTCAAGGTTCCATCAAAATGGAAAGTGAGTAGGAATCCACCCCATGCGAACCTAGGAAAGACCCCCATCTCTAAAAATAGTTTTTAAATTCTTAGTGAAACCCTAACATAACCACTCAAGGATCATCCCTCAACAAACTAATTGGAAAATCAAATTTCCTAGGGATCTCCTCTCCCCATGCTAGCTATAGAGGATCCCAAAGTTCAAATATATACATTTATCCCTCTCCTCCCCATGATCCATCTTCTGATGCCATTGAAGTTGATACTAAAAATGGCTTCGATACATAAAACAAATATATAGATTTGGAAGGAATTGATCTACAACAAATCATGGAATCATGCCAAAGGAACATTGACATACATTCAATCCTAGTTGAACAAATAAACAAGCTACATCAAGCCCTTTCCAAGAGAAAATATACCCCTGGGCTTGGACACCCCATAAGCTTCAACAAAGCACTGGGTGTTCACACCAATAAGATAAAGCCACCAAAGAAAAATACAAAGGATCATAAGAGAAGAGGAAGGAAATATAATTGTCAACTTTTGTAGGATGTGGGAGATCCCTTATTTAATTCAGGAAAAAATGTGTTGATAATGGACTCCTATTGGTTGACCATCTCTCAACCTTTTCAATGAAAATTATTTTAAAATATTCGATGTTCTTGTTTTTCCATAGACAATATATCAATATTGTCACCCAACCATAGGAACGTAGCCACCCCCGAGCACCGTAACCTTGATAGATAGAATAGTTCCAGAAGAAGTTCCAGACCCCCCAAAAAACCAAGAGATAGTGTATCTCTCTCTTCAAGATTAATGCACAAAACAGAGAGTCCAAAAACCAAAAACCAAGACCAAAAACCGAGTTGCAGTAACTGCAACTACACTCCTTCTTTAAAATTGTGCACCACTTGACTTGTGTGAGTGTGAGTGAGTGAATGACCAAATGAGCTCAAGCGCCCTGTATTTATAGTGCCCTTTGTCACATGTCTAGGCCAAATTCTTATTTTAGAGGCTAATACTTAAATATTAATTCTATTATTGAGTTGACATGTCTTCTAGGGTTTCTACACATGTGTTTAGGGTTTCTCTAGATTCCAAAACATTCTAATCTAGTAAGAGGTGACACATGGAGTTTAATACCTCCTGCAACTACCGTAACATCAACACTCCCTCCTAGCTAGGGAGGTATTTAATGGTAATGGTATTGTGCACAAACAAACCATGATGTTGGTAGCATCATCATAGCCACACAATCTACGTCATGATCATGTAGATTAACTCATGAGCAACATCACCACTATCAATATCATCTTATAGAATCAAATGCATCATATCTCAAGGCCATACTCCATCTGAGTAATCAAGCATGATGTTGAATAAGTCACTCACTTGATAGAGTGATACAAGGACCATTCCTCTATTCCAAACATATGTCTTAGAAGAATATAGATGTCCCAACAAATGTTGGAATCCCCACAATGGGCTACAATGACCATTCTTCTAATCCGAACGTATGTCCTAGAAGAATTTCAGTCCTCCCATATGTTGAAATCCACGCCATGGGCTATAGAGACCATTCCTACAGGAATGTTAGCCTCATACTATTTTCTAATTGGGTTATATGTACCATAGAGCTCAATCTCTACCCATATGCATTACAAAATAATGGTCCTGTATCAAGCACCAAAATAGAGACGTCATGTCCTTATGGGGAGGACTATTCAACCTGATCGGCCCAATCATTGTGCCTCATGAGAATATCGATCCTGAACCATTTTCCTAATCGAGCCACAATATGTGCCTTAGGAAAATACCAGTCCATGATTCATCAAAAATATGTCAACCTAGACCATTCTCCACAGGGAGAATGTCTATCCACGAGTAATTTGTTCTTCCTGGGTTATTCTCCTCCTAGAGAATGTCTGTCCACCAACACACTGACTATCCATATAGCTGGCAATCATTTCCAACACTAGTGGTAGTCTCCATGGAAATCATATAGTAGCATACAACTACTGCAATGCCATCCAATAGAACACAACTATGTTTATCCATAGTAGTACACAAGTATTGCCGAGTGGTACATAACCACTCCTAGTAGCATACAACTATTAACCAGTGACACATAGTCACTACCATTGGATCACATCCACCACAGTAGCACATAACTATTGTTTAGAGACATACAGTCTCCATAACAATCAAATCATATCATTTGATATCATCTTGCACCAACAATGTCATCAACTGCATCACCTCTAGGCCATACTAGCATGATGTGAATGCATCATATCTAGGTTGTACTGGTGTGATATGGAGTATCATCTACATCATCTCTAAGACATACTATCATGACATAACAAGCATCATGGCAATGCATCATATCTAATATGCATGACACATGCAAGTTGTACTCGCACGATGTAGATCAATGCCTCACTGTGTCATCTCTAAGTTGTATGATCATATCTAAGCCATACTAGCATGACATATCTAGCATGATGCTAATACATCATATATAAGTTTTATGCCACCTATAAGTTGTACTCGCATGATCATATCTATCATGACACGGGCCCCCTACATCATCTCTAATATGTATGGTCATCTCTAAGTCGTACTAGCATGACATATCTAACATGATTTCAATACATCATATCTAAGATTTATGTCATATCCAAGTTGTATTCACATGGCCATATCTAGCATGATGTGTCTCACTAGCATCATCTCTAAGTTGTACTAGAATGAACATAACTAGCATGATGCAAACATAATCTCTAAGTTGTATGCCCACCTCTAAGTTGTACTAGAACGATGCTCCTTAGACCACTGTATCAACAACTCCAACCATCTATATCATATCTGAGTTGTACTAGCATGATCATATCTAGCATGATGCAAAAATTTTCAATCCTTCCATGATATCCCTTTTTAAACCATCCATCTTAGTATCCATCATTGCCTCCAACTTAGCTTTAGTTGAATCCATTATCTCTTGTAGTTCATCTTTTTTTACTATCTTCTTTTGTAAGTCATTTATGTCCCTATGCATTTCTTCACCTTCATCAAGAGTCCAAGTAGGACTGTCTGGAGGCTTATTTGGTGTAGAAGTTCCTTTTCTTGGTGGCATGCTTGCCAAGTATCACTTTTAAACCTTGATTTCGAGGTGGTTCTGCTAGACGGTCTTTCTTCTACTGTATCTCCAAAATTTCAGCCCTTCTGGGTCTGAAAATATCTTTTTGTAGTTCTTTGATACGTCTTCTCTGCAATTCCACATGTCTGATCAAAATAGGATGTGCCAAGTGGAAGTTATGGTAACTTCCCCACACCTTGTTGATTTTTGTCCCTTCCAGGAGAGTGTACTTGTAAATCGTGCCAAGAGCACAATATATGATATTTAATTATGAAACGTGTACCAAAAATACTACAAACTTTCCACTATCCAATGCAACTAGTCTCACTTAATTTGGATACTCACTAAATAATATATCGTTGTTTTACCTGGAACACATGTTTGAGACTAGTTAATATGACTAGTCAGATACCCTATCTTACACAAGGTGTATCTACAAAAGTGGGATGACCCAGAAGCTAAAATTTTTATCACAACTACGTTGATAATTTATATGAATTTCCTCCGGGTTTCAGGGCCTGAAACATTATAGAAAAAAAAATTAAAGTGAAAATTCTGCGATGACTAAATTCAGGATGATTCAAGAACCCTATATTATATAGGCTATATCTCCAAAAGTTTAAGGCCTCAGGAGATGAAATTTGAACCCCACGTACCTTGATCCGTCTACTAAGTATCCTCTAAAGGGTTCCTTCTGAAACGTTGTAGAAAAATTTTTATAGAAAAAAATCCAAGGTGTCTAAGATGCAGCAACGAAACTCCAAGACCTTGAGCTCTGATACCAAATGTTAAGAACCAAATATCAAAATAGCATAAAAAAACCTTAGAATAAGTACTCAATGCCTTGAAAAGGAGAGAATTTCAGATAATAAGCCACTTCAAGGGGGTAACCTCCTTATACACCACATAAATTTCCAAATCCAAGATGATTCCAAATGAAAAGGTCTCCTTAGTATATATAGGATACTAGGAGGTACAATTACACCTAATGGACCCAAGCTGACATAAATAAAATAAAATTACTAATGTAATATGCCCTAATGGACCCAAGCTGACATAAATAAAATAAAATTACTAATGTAATATGCCCCAATTAAGGGGTAATGTGCCACTATTTAGGGATTAACATCTAAGATGTACTCACATGATCATATCTTGCATGATGTGGCTCACCAACATTGTCTCTAAGTTGTACTAGCGTGAACATAACTAGCATGATGCAAGCATCATCGTTCACCTCTAAGTTGTACTAATAGGATGCTCCTCAGACCATTGTATCAACAACTCCAACCATCTATATCATATCTGAGTTGTACTAGCATGATCATATCTAGCATGATGCAAGCATCATATCTAAGGTGTATGATCATCTCTAAGTTGTACTAGCATGATATAGATTCACAGCTCATTGATAGTCCATGATGCCACATATTAGTGCTCCCTCCCAACTGAGGAAGTCATATCCTCCCTTTCAACTAAGGGAGAAATCTCCAGGAGCCCCAAATTTTCCCTCAAGTATGAAAACTTTATATTGGACAAAGGATTCATCAAAATATTTGCAGTCTTCTCTTCAGTGGAGATATAAAGGTGAAATATTAACATTATGAAGTTCACCTTTAGACATGGGACATTTTTGCTTGATGTACTTAAATGTAGAATCATTTGAAGCCATAGACATAAAAAAAATCCTACTCATGAAAGCATGATAATCCATAATTTGTGCTATGTTCTTGCACCTAAATAATCATTGAAAATGTAGAATGACGAGGATATAAAAAATAAGCTTATAGGGAAAAACATTTGTCGCAATCTGGGGAATTGCTTCAATTTTTCTTTCCCTTTTCCATAATATATCAAGCGCTCATTAGTATATGAATCAATTGCTTGATACTCCATTCATATATTTTTCATTAAGGAATGCACTTCTCAAAATATTCAAGGAAAAGTATTTGACTTTGGTAGGAGTGATCTATAAATTGTCATGGATATTCCATTGGAATAGTTCATTAGGACAAGTCTGATAAATAACTAAAATATTTTCTATTAAGGTTATTTTTCCTTTAGATATCAGACTCTTGAATGCTAGTTTTCTTCTTAAAAAAGAATGTATGAAATAGATCAAATGTGAAAAATAGAGAATAGAAATAAATACACACACCATCCAAAAATAAACACAATATATGACCCAGGAAACCAAATACAGGAGAAAACCCAGCTAGAAGGTGAGGTTGTTTTTCTTTGTTTTCTCTAGTATAGAAATGATGCAAGTACAAAGAAAGAGGCACTCTCTATGGAGTTTCCTTTGACCCGTGGCCTATATGGATGCTACATAATATCTCCTCGTTCGTTTGTCTCATATAATGCCACTTTCAGATGTTTTTCTTAGGTATGGAACAAGATACAATGCAAAAGAATGGAACCCCTTCTCCTCCTAGTGGCTCAGTATTTAACATAGCTCGATGGCCATCTAGGGGTATGTTTTTGACTTCTTAAACCCTCAATTGTTGTAGGGTTATGGAACTTATAGAATATTATTTAAATTTAATATGTGGCTATCCCCATATGCATTAGTAATGGGGGTTGAAATGGCATCCTCTTGTACCATGGTGGCCAACATGGTAGGCCATCTTGCGAGATGAATAAATTTTGCATACAAGCTCCAATTGATGCACGGTCTATACCATTGGAAATGTATCATAGTGTAGAACACTTTCAAGGGGGTGGGAACATGCTTCCAACAAAATAACCCAAAAATTGTTGTTTAATGCCTCGAAATGGCTCCAGAAGGCTCTAGACCCTAATTTTCCAAAATGGGACCTACCACTAAAATGAACCTGCATGTTTATTCCTCCAATATTTTCCACTCTGAAATCACTGAGATAGAAGACAAAAGATATAATGGTTCAATCTGGATCATACCTCCCCATTTAGGGAGGATTTTTGTCCCCAAAATATTTATTGAATGAGGTGAATAAATGTTTCCTCTACCTTCTCCCTAGAGTACCACTTTTCTTTGCCTAGAAGTTGTCCTTTCAACCCAATCTTCCAAAGGTCATGCTACCCTTGTCTTGTAGTTCCAGAGTGATTCTACAAAACTGTGTCCTCTACTAACTCTACTTGAGAATCTGGTGTTAAGTCCTTTATGGAGGTTAGGAACTTCCCCTCCTCTTAATCCAACATGGAAGGATCATAGAGATTGAGACTCTCAACATTCAATACTGAATAAATTCACATGTATGGGGGTGGACTGAGTCTGTAGGAATTATCTCCCACCTTTTCTGATACCTCAAAAGGACCATACTGCAAATACTTGATATTCTTACCAGGACCTTGTAGCCTTTTCTAATTTTATTGTAACCATACTCTGTCTCCCATTGTAAATGTTCTCTCTTTTCTTTGTTTCTTATGTCTAGCCTTGTACTTTTTCTATGACTTATTTAGTGTCTCTTCTAATTGCAAATAGATCTTCCTGATCTTATCAACAAAATTTTCTTCTCTTAATGCATATCATGTGAGGTCCTCACTCATTCCTCCTTTCTTTCCATACACAACATCTAAGGGTGAAGGTGGAAAATACCCAAAGCAAGTTTCAAAATGTGACTTACTAGTGGAAGTGTGGATTGCTCTGTTATAAGAGTGTTGTATATAGATCATATTTTCATGATAGGTATTTTAATCATGTAACCAACTGGTGCATATGATCATAGAGAAGTAAACCCTTACTCAGATTTAACATCAACAAGATAGCATCTTCATCAAACTTTAGTTTAGACTTGTTGGACAAAACTGAGAAACTAGGGGTGCCTCACTTGAAAAGTGTTGTGAAATTGGTGAGGGCCTCATGGGATTCCCTATACCTAACAAACAAGGTCTTTCTCAACTAGGGTATTCAAAAGCCTTTCTCCTTCTGCAACTCTGATACTTTCTCCCTTCAAACTCCTTCAGTTCCTTAGATTCGCTACCTTAAACTCACTAAGAGATCACATCCTTGCTTGCTAAATTTTATAATATGAGAGGCTCTTTTGATGTGTATTTATACTTTTTTGAGTACCTCCCTTTCCTAACTTTAGGGAAGACCTGTAAATTTTATTTCCAACAACTTTTCTCCTTTAATTAATTTTTGGGCCGACTTGTAACTTTTTATCCATAGACCTAGGGCTTCTTGACCATACGTTGGGGCTTCATATTTAAGAGAGAATAACTTCTCAACTATGAAGAACCACATGGCATACCACCTACCATTGGAAATGACATGATGAGGAATATCCATCTATGATAGTTTTTAATGTGTTTGCAAAGTCCATCATCCTATTTTTCCTCGAAAAACATAGGGATTCATGAACACGCCTCTAAGCTTCTTGTAGGCTTCTTCAAAGCATCTTCCTATGAAATACATTCCTGAAGCTATGCCATAAAGGGACCACTTTGGAGACTTATTCAAATATGCCCATTACTTTTAGAAGATTCTAGACTTCTTCTAGAGTTGACATCAATGACAACCTATTTTCGAAGAGTTAGGATGAAGTTTGAGCTCATCTTTATAAAGGAAAAGATCAAGTGGCTGAATCTCTCAGTCTTGTGTCCATATGTAAGCATGTTATTCAAATAAAATAGGAGATTCATTAAACCATCAATATCCTTTTCGTTCTTACCCAACCTTGGTATATAAATATTTTTTCCTTGACCATATTGACATGCACAATGGTCAAGTAAGTGTTAGGATGCTTCTCTGAATTCAATTTATGGGCATAGTACACATTGTGGCATCCTAAAATATAGTTATTATGGGTCATTTGAACTACTTGCAAACCATTCTACTTCGGATACTGATTGTGGCCCTATCTTTGTTGGTGATTCAGACATAATCAATGCACCTTACAAATAAGTTATTATTTTTTATTGCAACATTTGGAAATTAATTTCTCATTATTGTGTTGAAATAGGATTGCAACATTAGAGGAAAACCCAACATAACCATGTCCTAGTTTTCCTTTATCAGAACCAAATCTTGGGTCATAGTTGAAGTCTATACTCTTAAGGGTTCCCTTATTCCATCTTAATGTATTGAGAAAATTATACGTGGATCCTTATCTAAATTTTGGTCCACAATCTTACTAACACTAGCCACTATTTCAATATTATTATATCTTGATTTTGTAATCCACTATTACCATTCACTAGCGTTAGGTCACCATTTTTAAATATATATTTGTGGTGGTTTAAAGCTCTTCATTTTATTCCATAAGCTTGATACCATGCATTTTAATAGAGATATATTGTGAGAAAAGTTGTTTTAAGTGGATTTCTCTTGTTAATTAGGTCTAGCATGGGTTGTTGAGTGGATAAGAAATATCACCAAATACGATGCATCTAATCCCAATTAGGTGTATTTCCTATGGATATAATCATCATTCTGGATACCATTTATCTAGTGAGATCATCAACATGATCATATTTACCCATTCAATTGTTGAGATGCATAGGAGAGAGGGGATTGAATGGATCAAACTAGTAAACCCTACTGATGCATAGGAGAGAGGGGATTGAATGGATCAAACTAGTAAACCCTACTTCTCTTCAAACTCTAATTTTCCATGAATGAACAAACCAACAAACCCTAATTCAAATACTCATGTGAGAAGACTGATTATATTTTATATCTATTGGTATCATTACAAAGGGATAGCTTATTTGACCTCAATTTCCTTTGTAATTTTTTTTAACATTACATCTAAGAGGGCACCACTAAGTTCAAGAAAATGGTACGAAAACCATCTCCATAGAGAAACTTCTTATATGAAACATTTCTCACATTGGATGTTCTTGATTAAAATAATTAATCCATTACCATATAGTGGTGCAAAGTGCACTACCTCTCCTTACAAAACATTTCAAATTGATCCCATGGAGATATAATTTGGCTCTGAAGAACACTGATGTACTATATTAAAATTCTCTCCCAAGAAATTAAAGTTAGATATTTTGGTTTATTTTTGTTGGTGAACCTTCATATTGGTTAATACCTTCAATGCTTAGGATGGAACATGTTTTGAAATCCACCATTTTGTTTATTGGACAAGGTGCTCAAGTTCCAATATCCAAATTAGATTAATATTGCAAGGTAATAGTATTTCATTCACCGACAAACCAAATGTGAGAGGTCCCAAACACTTCCCTTTAATAACACTGCACTCATCCACATTTGACATGACCCTTGGTCATGCAATCTTTTTGATTTGAACATCTATGTAGTAATCTGAATTTCACAAGATTGAATGTTGATTTGGATTCACATGATCAAGGTATGGATATAATGATATGAAGAAGTTAATCATAACCAATTGTGGAATGGGGTGTTTAATTGATTCGAAAAGAATTATTGGACAAGGATCCCAATCTTATGCATAAGGAAAATCATTTAGGGTTTGGTAGAAAAGATAAAAAGGCACACATTATCAATTTTCTTGATTTTTTCTCATTTATTTTCCCTATAATGATGACTTGACTATGCCTTCTTTAGATGTGTGATGCATGTGAAGAATCACAAAACTATGTAGAGAATTGATCATAAATATCACATCAATTATTTTATGATAAGAACAAAACCTCAAATTATTAAATAATTGCATCTTGCCAAATGAGTATCAATATATCATACAAGGGTGATACACATCTACTCACATATTATATTATATATTGTGGTTATTCAGAAGATATACTAGATTTTAACTTTAAATCCTTCAAAGTTGTGCTCTTTGAGGCCAAGTTGTACATATTTTTGCTATAGGGTGTTGAAATAATTGTTATTGATCATGATAATGGTTTTACTGAAATTAATATAGTGAGGCACAAGTTGAGTATAGATCCATATGTTGTTCTAAGTCAATGTGAGAAGGTATCTTATTCATTGATTCTAAGTAGACCAGGTTGGTGATTTTTTGTTAGATATGATTTGATTCAAATTGGATCATTGTGTTATTTTTAATCTATATTTATGCTTTCAAAGTGGAAAAAATTAGAGGAATCGATTTGTAGGGTCATTTTAATGTCAAGTCCCAATTTGGAAAATTGGGTTTTGAAACCTTCTAGAGCCATTTTGAGGTATCAAATGGAATTTTTTGGGTCAAAAATTCCTTTTATTTATCTCAAACCATTGAATCTATTATACACATCAATACCTTTCCAATGATGCAAAAATCGCATCAATCAGATATTGTATGCAAAATTTATGCTTCCTGCAAGTTGACCTACTATGTTGATCATGATGGTAAGAGTGGATGTTGCATCATCCCCCATTACCCACGTATATGGGGCTATCCACATATGGAATTTCAAGAATATTCTATTATTTCCAAACCTTATCATAATTAAGGGTTGAGGAAGTCAAAACCTTACCCGTATATGGCTATTAGGCAATGGTAAATATCAAGCCACTAGGAGGAGAAGGGGTTCCATTGTTTAACATTATATTTTTTCCATAGTTGAGAAGAGCACCTATGAGTGGTATTTTGAGATCATAATAGAGGAGGATATATTATGTAGCAGCCATACATGCCATAGTTTCAAAGTAAACTCCATATAGAGCACCTCTTTCGTTGTACTTGCATTTGAAGAAAGGAGAGCAGAGCAACCTCGCCTTTTAATCGAGTTCTCTCCCATATTGGGTTTCCTAAGTTATATCTTGTGCTTATTTATGGATTGTGTGTGATTATTTATTTTTGTACTCTATTTTTTGCATTTAATCTATTTCATACATTTTAGGAAGAAAACCATTGATTAAAGAATCTGAGATCTAAAGGAAATTAACCTTCACAGTAAAGTCTTTAGTATTTTATTAGATCTCTTGTGAAAAAATATCTAGTGGAATATCCAAAATAGATTCTATATCATATTGGTATCAGAGTTGGTTTTCTTAGGGTATTTGTGGAAATTTTCATGGGTTCAGGAATTAGTTTAAGAAGAAAGTTGCAGAACCCTAGTCATGGCTGATGAGTCTATTCATAAAAGCCATTGAGATTGAGTCGAGGAGAGTTTTGTAAGGCTGGAACATCAAGTTTCTGACATATCTCAGAATATTTCCCTCCTCATGGCATCTATACAAAGAAATCTCAAACTGTTCAGAGAAGTTGGAGGCTCAAATTCAGAGATCGAATTAGACAGGAATCCAATGGATAATGAAAACCCAGAAAAGGCGTTGAAAAAATAAATCAAGAAAGAGAAGCCAAGTTACAGTACCACAAATCCTTCATAGTATTTATTCAATATGGAAGAAAAAGTGGGAATAAATCCATACCAAGGTGATATAAATGCATTAAAAATTAATCATTAGTTGCAACAACTAGAAGTTTATTTCAATGTTCACCATATAGATGAAGAACAAAATATATCATTTTCTAGACTGAAGTTAGAGAGCCATGATTGTACCTGGTGGGAAATCCATATAGAAACACTTAGTATGGAGGGTGATCTACCAATAACTAGGTGGGAGGACTATATAAGCCTCATCAAGTCCCAATTCTACCCTATCGGGTATGTAGAGGACCAATGGA
>CBVK0103334564.1:0-17648 GCA_900067695.1 Picea abies
GAGATAGATCCAAGAATGGTCAAAATAGGGAAAGGTACTATGGAAAAGGAGAGGAATGAGATACTTGACCTTATAAGAGAGTTTAGAGATACCTTTGCTTAGAATTATTATGATTTAAAAGCTTATAGGGGTGATTTCATCCAACATTCCATACCTTTGACAGAAGGAGCCAAACATTTATGACAAAATATAATACATATTAACCCTAAGTTGGAAAGCCAGATACAAAAGGAACTTCAAAAATGGTAGATGTTGGTATCACGGCTCCCATTAGATATTCATCATCGATGTCCAATTTGGTAGTTGTTTGAAAGAAAAGTGATGAAATTCGCTTATGCATATATTTCTAAAACCTTAACCAACTATCTTTCAAATAAAATTACCCCCTCCCAAATATGGAACTCTTATTACAAAGGGTCACAGGGGTAGGCATGATGTCCATGCTAGATGGATTTTCTAGATACAATCTGGTGCTACTCAAGAGAGAAGATCAACTCAAAACAACATTTGCCACACCATGGGGAACATTCATGTACCTAAGAATTCATTTCGGCCTTATGAATGTAGGTTCAACCTTTCAAAGAGTAATGGACATTGATTTTAGAGATCTCATTCAAAAAATCATATAAATTTTCCAAGATGATCTCACAGTCGTGTCAAAAGAAAGAAAAGACCACATCTGACACCTCATAATCGTCTTTGAAATATGTAGAAAATATGGTATCTCATTGAACTTGAATAAGTTTGTTTTCGGGATAGATAAGGGGAATTTATTAGGACACATAGTATCATAGGGAGGAATTTTTGTAGACCCATAGAGGATACAATATCTCAAAGATGTATGCCCCCAAGCTAACAAAAAATCCCTGCAATCATTCTTCGGGAAAATAAACTTTATTCGAAGATTTATCCCAAACTTTGTCTAAAGAATAAAACCCACGAGTGAATTACTCAAAAAGGACATGACATTCAGGTGGGATGACAAGGCCATTAAATCTTTTGAAGGTATAAAAGATGCCATTTCCCAAGCCCCAAATCTGGTTAGTCCTAATTATTTACGAGATTTCAGGATTTTGGTTTTTACCTCTCAAGACACCATCATAGGTGTCTTGTTGCAAAACGATTTTGATGACCATGAACACCCCATTGCATTCATGAGTAAAGTACTTAGGGATTCAGAGATGAATTATTCAATTATTGAGAAGCAGGCTTACACCTTCGTAAAATACCTTAAGCATTTTAGAAACGATGTGGGTTACAATAAGATTAAATCTTATGTCCCCTACCCAATAGTAAAATATGTTTTATCACAACAATATTGTATGGGTACTAGGTGTAAGTGGCTTTCCAAGATCCAAGAATATGATTTAGAAATAAATCCCACCAATATTGTGAAGGGACAAGGGTTATCCCAAATGTTGATTGAGAGCAACCAAGAAGCTATACAAATGGGAGAAAGCGAACAAATAACATGGTAGTAAGTGAGATAGAACATGATGAATGGTATTCCAACATAATATACTAGCTAAAGAATTTATCATGCCCAGACCATCTTGTAGACTATAAAAGAAGGGCCCTGAGAGTTAAAGCTATGAGGTATTGTTTAACTAAGAATGACCTTGCAGGAAGGACCTGAATGGGGTTCTGCTTAGATATGTGAACCAAGAAGAAGCCACTAAGTTGTTGAAGGAATTACACTCTGGGAATTGTGGTGGGAACTTTGCTTCTCGTACTACTACACACAAGATCTTAAGAGCTGGATATTATTGGCCAACATTGTTCATTTATACTCACCGATATGTATGATCATGCCAACCTTGCCAATACTTGACTGGTAAACAAAATATCCTGGTAGAACCTTTGAAACTTGTGGTGGTAGAAGCTTCTTTTCAACAATGGAGATTAGAATTTATTGGTGAGTTTAAAGATAATTCAAGTAACAATTATCGATGGATTTTGACTGCCACAGATTATTTTACCAGGTGGTTAGAATATGTTTCCCAAAAAAAGATCAACTGAGGAGGTGGTTATGAATTTATTGGAGGAAAGGATCATAATGAGATTTGAGGTACTATCCAAAATTACTACTGACAACACCAAAACCTTCATCTCCCTTGCATTTGCATAATTTTTCTTCAAGTATGGCATTGTTCTATCTCATTCGTCAAACTACTACCCACATGGGAAAGACTTATCAAAATCAACAAAGAAGAACCTCATGAATATCATGAAGAAGGTTGTGGGAGAGAACAAAATATCATGGGATAGCAATATCAAGTATGCCTTGTGGGTAGATCGAATAAAAACAAAAACCTCAACAGCAAAAACCAAGTTTCAACTAGTGTATGGATTGGAATCCAAACTGCATGTGAACCTACAAATCCCTACCCTTCGTTTTTATTAGCAATAGACCACCGAAGGAGAAGAAATAAAAGAGAGAATTAACCAATTAGTAGAGTTGGATGAATCCAGGAGGGTTTCCCTAATCCAAATGCATAAAAACCAAGATAAAGTTAAGAACACCTTCGGTCACAAGGCCAAAGAAAGAGGTTTCATTGAAGGATACTTAGTGTTCTTATGGGACAAGAGAAGGGAGAAAATTGGTATGCACAAGAAGTTATATGGATTATGGACAAGTCCCTACAGGGTCATGAGTCAGGAGGGAACAAATTCTTTTAACTTGACAACCCTAGAAGGAGAAGCTTTGAAACTACCCGTGAACAGTATACACATCAAGCACTACTTCTTGACAACAACATGATAGGTAAGTACAAGTAAGTGGGTAGGAATTTGCATTAATTATATATACCATCTGTATATCATGCTAGAGTAGTGTAGTTGTAGTTTCATTTCCATTTGTATATATGTTTGTTTAATTTTATTTCACTGTATCATATATGAGCCAGGGGTCATATCACCACCCAAAAATATTACTAATTATTTTTGTTGAGATATAGTAGATTACAGGTCATGCCAGAGATGTTGAGGTTCTCATGAGTTCTATGGTGAGCACAATCCCCGAGTTTGAGCCAGATGTTATCCCCTATCCTAGGGATACCTAAGGAGATTATGTCTCTAGGCCCACAGGTCCTAGACATGGAGTACTGAGATCCATATGACTTGAGCTTGGCCCTGAAGGCCCCATCTTTTCTTCAGTGCGTCCTATCTATCAGCAGAAGCAACATCCATCCCATCAGCCTGATTCTGAAGTAGCAATGGGTCTTTCTCCATGAGATAATGAGTCAGGGTATCATGGTATGTGTCACTCTAATTTTTGAATCATTTGAATATGTNNNGGTATGTGTCACTCTAATTTTTGAATCATTTGAATATGTGCACTGAACTCTCTTTTGTTTCATAATGTTTTCTTGGAAATTATGCTCTTTAATGTGTTCATACCTGGGGGGTTGACAAATTTCCCTAGTAAGTTGGTTCCCTTAGGGATGAGCTTCCACTTGGTGTGTATATGAAAGGTCATCATCCATTCATTCCATACTTACCACCTTTCATCATTGTCCCTCTCATGTTCCCCTACCTTGGTTTGGGCATTAGGTTTGCAAAGCTAGTAAGGGTTGTAACTTTTTTTGTGAGAAGAAGGGGATAAAGGCCCAGAGGGTAAAAATAGTTGGAAAAATTAAAAATCCAAAATGAAACATTGAGACGCTTCACCCAGTAATTCCTAAGAAAGAAACAAATGAATTCTCAGTTGGAAAAGGGGACCCGTAAAATAAAATAAAACTCAAGATCTGGTTGGTGGATATAAAAGGCTTCTCAGCAAGAAAAGGGGACCCGTAAAATAAAATAAAACTCAAGACCTGGTTGGTGGATAGGAGGTCTCATCATGAGCTGGCCTATTAGGTCCATGGGCATGTAGTGGTATGACACTACCATCTATATGGTCACAAAACTAGGGTAGTGTCTCTTTGTGGCATAGCCAAGAGAAAGGGGGTCTCATCATGAGCCAACCTTCTCATTTCCGTGAAGTGCTTGTGGGAAACAATGTCACCACTAGTCACCATGCCATGATAGTGTCCCTCAATTATTCTCTTGAAAATAAAAAAACAATAAGACAAAGAATATAAGGCATTGAATGGGATGAGAAATGATGCAGGAGCATCGCCAGGAAAGTGCAAGTGGGAGACAACTAAGTGCACTAGCGTGTATCTTGAAGTGATAATTTTGAATTAAAGGAGGTGTATCACGCATATATTTTGAAAAGACTGAAATTTATGAGCATCTTTAATGTTTTAGAGATGGAATACCGCATAAGATCGTTGGAGGATGTATTTTCTTTTAATGAAGCTGCTTCTAGTACAGATTCGATGTGTTTGACTTTATCTATTTGATAAAATAACATTTATTGTAATAAATCCTTAGTAGTTAATTCTTTTAATTCGATATGATAGCACTAAGGTAGCTTGGAGGGAAATCTCAATGAGCTCTTGTTGTATAAATAAATGTATTGTTTCCAAAATGAGGTTGATGATTGTTATTGGTAAATTTTAGTTGAGATCCACTGAGAGTTGTAGAGCTGCTGAAAAGTATTGTATGAATCCATGTACATATCAGTTGAATGAATATAACAGAGGAGCATTGTCCCAAATGTTTGGTGTTGCTGTGTCTATATGAATGAATGAATTTTAGGCTTTCTGTTAATTTCAATTCTCTTTTATTTCTTGTTTTATGTTATGAATGCATTTACATGGTTGAATGTATGAAACTATGAGGATTTAGATAAGTTTCAATTGTTTCTCTTCTATGAGCCCATGAAAGGTGTGCATAGTGTCTACAAGGTGTGCATGATAGAGTCTATTTTGACTCATAATCTCAGAGGAGATAACGTGAAACTTATATGTTCAAGGAGTGCATGAGAATCCACAAGGTGTGCATTGACAAAGTTTGGTTAGACTCATAAATCTATAAGGATAGTTGAAAGAGTGTGTAAACAGAGACGTGCTCAGAGTCATATTGTTCAAGAGGAACAATTGAGCATTTGAGAACTATTGCAAGGAGTGTACAGTTGTCCTTCAAGAGTTGAGTTGAAGGGAGTTTGTCGCAAGGAGAGCGTAGAGTTGATACTTGGTTAAGTATCAAAGGAATCATTTTGAGAAGTCCAGAGTGTCGTGGAGGAACAAGTCCAAGAAAGTAAGTTGGAGATTTTTGTGTAGAGACTGCATATTGTTTGCAAGGAGTGCGTGACATAGTATTTTGACTCGGGAGCTAAGGAGAATTAGCTCAAGTGTATTTTAAAAAGAGTGTAAAGAAACTTGTTGCAAGGTATGCACAGGGTCAAATTTGACTAAGTGTCAAAGAAACACTTTGAGGAGTTAAAGTGTTCAAGAGAAGAACAAGCTCATGAGGGAGAGAAGGTGAGAATCCTTCTATAGAGAGGAGCCCTTGAAGATCCTCCAAATCAACGAGTAAGATCCATCCAGGAGGGAGCGAGATAATTACATACCATCAGATCTGGGAGAGTTGCATGGAGGTTAGCCATAGAATCTTGTTGACACTTCATGGTTCAGAGTGTTTGGAAGTGTTGGAAGAGGGAGGTCACCGAAATCGTGAAGCCGCGAAGTGGTATTCATCGTTGACTGTGAGGAGACACGTGGTAGAGGATTTGGAGTGTTTGGGAGATAGAGTTCAGAGGCGTTATGTGGAGTGAGTGAATATTTGCGAAGCTACAAAGACCAAAGTAGCACTGGACCATCGGATCCAAGAGGACACATAGAAGATATTTGCGCATTCATAGGAAAGTGTTTCACAAGGAAGCAAGGGAGGAGGTTGAAATCTTGTCGAAGTTTGAATCTATGAAGGGATTTGGCCCATGGTCATAGCCTGTGGTCACATTGGAGAAATATTCTAGCACTAGATCTAGCACTCACATATTGGTGTTGCAAAAGTGCCAGAAAGCATAGTTGCGGGTAGTTTGAACCTGCAGGTAACATCAAAGGGACCAATGTGTTATTTTTTCAAGGTTTATTGGAGGCCCAAAGAGCTAATTCATCTCAAGGTGTTTGAAGATCCTTGATGGGGAGATTGTAGAATCACCAAGAGGGAAGTGGGGATGCATCAAGTGGTATCAGAGTTTGAAAAAGGTTCTATATGATATCATCAAGTGGAAATCGTAGCCACAGATTTTAATTATGCAGGCATGAGGTGAAAAAAAGTAGGATGATATCATCGCATGGTATCAGATACATCCAATGATAGATGTGTGCAGAAAGTTCAACACAATGCCGCCAATAAGACATGCAGAGCCACCTATAGAAAATAGAGTTATGGAAAGGGAGATTTGATACCTCAGATCAAGGTTGGATGCTATGGAAGCAACACAAAGGAGAGCACTTGATACTATAAATGCCAGCGATGGAAAGAATGAAGAATTAGAAGTTGAAGAAGATGTAGTAGAATATGCTACAGAAGAAGGCTTGCTGAAAGCGGTTATCAAATTGGGAGCTAGAGAAAAGATAGAAATCGCAATGTATGAAGGAAATTTAGATGCTGAAGAATTGTTGGATTGGATAAGACAATGTATGAAGGAAATTTAGATGCTGAAGAATTGTTGGATTGGATAAGATCCATGGAAAAGTACTTCGACTATGAAGATGTCGATGAGGAGAAAAAGGTGAAGCACGTTGTCACCAGATTAAAATTCCATGCAGTGATGTCGCGAGATGAACTGCAGGATGAAAGAAGATGCAAATCCAAGCAAAAGATCAAGATATGGGATAGAATGGTAGCCAAAATAAAGGCTAAATTCATACCCAAGGATTAACAATTAAATATTTTCAGGAAGCTGCAGAACCTAAGATAGAAAGTAATGCCTATGAATGAGTACATAGAGGAGTTCTACAAACTGAACATCATGGCTTGATAGAGAGAGAAAGATGATGAAAAAGTTTCTATATACATAAACAGCCTGAGATAAGAAATCCAGGATGAAATCAACATGATGAAAATGAGAACAATGGAGCGTTCTTATTAGATTGCATGGAAAGAAGAAGAGAAGCTGGCCAGAAAATAGATTCAGTGAGGCACAAGATGAATTCCAAACTGAGGAAAGGGATTTTCCCATGATAAGGCACATAATCCCAAAGGTGAGATAGAAAAATCCCATAGTCACTCAGAAAGAGGAGGAATTTCCTGAGGGAGACAGTATGGTGGAAGAAACTCTTTTCCTCTAGGAAGAGGAAGAGGTAGAGGAGGAGAAGTGAAGTGATATGCCTATGGAAGGACATGACACATGTCTTGGTAATGACCCGAGAGAAAGAAAGAAGGAGGAGGTGAATATCACATTTAGGAAGCGCAAAAGCGGAATGTTGAAGTAGAAGGTGCAGAAGATGGAAGATCTTTGGTGATAAAGAAGGTTCTTTTGAAGGAAGAGCCAGAGGTTAAAAAGCTAATACAGAGGAACAGTTTGTTCAAAACTTCTTTCAAGACTAAGGATAGAGTTTTCAAGGTGATAATTGATAGTGGGAGCACTGATAATTTAGTATCCATAGATATGGTGGAGAAATTGGAGCTGGAGACAACTGCACATCCAACGTCGTATAAAGTATCATGGTTGCATAAAGGTCATCAGGTAACAGTAACTAAACAATTCCTTATTGAATTTAAAATAGGAGGATATAGGGAAGAGATTTTGTGTGATGTGATTCTCATGGATGTATGTCATGTTTTGTGGGGGAGACCATGGCAGTATGTCAGGAATTTCATTCATGATGGGAGAAAAAATAGTTATACTTTGGAGAAGAATGGTAGGACACACATGTTGCTTCTAATAGAAGAGAAGAAAGTAAAGAAGGAAGCCAACACAAGCATCCTTCTCATGAGTGGGAAGGAACTCTTGTGTGAAGTCAATAAGGAATAGGAGATGCATTTTGTTGTAGTGAGGAAACCCAGAGTTGTCCTTACAAGTACTTCTATGGATGATCTTCCTAAAGAAATCTAGGAGTTGTTGGAGAATTTTGTTGACATAGTAGTGGATGAGTTTCCAAGATCATTCCCAACCATCATAAGTATTAGCCATCACATTGATCTAATACTAGGAGCAAGTCTACCGAACAAAGCAATGTACATATTTACACCTCAAGAGAATGAGGAGGTAAAAAGACAAGTCTAGAATTTAATGGACAAAGGATTGGTCAGAGAAAGATTGATTCCATGCGCAGTACCAACTGTGTTGAGTCTAAAGAAGGATGGAGGATGTAGAATGTGTACAGACTCAATATCCATAAACAAGATCACCATCAGGTAAAAATTTCCTTTACCCAGGATGGATGACTTAATGGATTGTTTGAGTGGAGAAAATGATTTTTCAAAGATAGATATGAAGAGTGGATATCATCAGATAAGAATCAGAGAAGGTGATGAGTGGAAAAAAACCTTAAAGACAAATGAGCGGTTGTATGAATGGCTTGTTATGCTGTTTTGTTTAACAAATGTGCCAAGTAATTTTATGAGGTTGATGAATGAGGTATTAAAATATTTCATTGGTAAGTTTGTGATTGTATATCTAGATGATATACTAGTCTTCATTAAAATTGAAAAAGAGAATTTGAGACACCTGACATTAGTGATGAGGATATTGCAGTGGGAGAAGTTGATAAATTTAAAGAAATCCTCTTTCATGAAGACATATCTCATTTATTTGGTTTTATTGATCTCTTCAAATGAATTGAAGATCGATCTAGAGAAGGTGAAAGAAATCAGAGAATGGTCATCACAAAGAAGCATATTTGAGGTAAGAATATTCCATGGATTAGAGAGTTTCTATAGGATGTTTATTAGAAATTTCAGTGAAATCGGTGCACAAATGATGGATACGGTGAAGAAGAGACACAACTATTTTAAGTGGACTGAAGAAGCTGAGAAAAGCTTCAATATATTGAAGGAGAAGATAATAGAACAATTGATTCTGGTCTTGCCATATTTCAGGAAGACATTTCAAGTGAGATGTGATGTGAGTGGAGTTGCAATTGGAGTGGTCTTGAGCCAAGATAATAGGCTTGTTGCATATTTTAGTGAGAATTTGAATGGCATTAAGAGAAATTAATCCACATATGATAAAGAGTTCTATGAAATAATTCAAGCCTTGAAGAAATGGAGGCACTACCTTTTCCCAAAAGAGTTTGTTTTGTACAACGATAATCAATCTTTATAATTCATAACCATACAGGAGAAGCTAAACCAAAGACATTATAAGTATATAGAGTTTATGAAAATTTTAGTTTTGTCATTAAACATATTTTTGGTAATGATAACAAAGTTGATGATGCATTGAGAAGGAGATGTTTAATTTTTCAGGAATTTCAAGTGAAAACTTTGGGTTTGAACACCTCAAGGAGATGTATTGTGATGATCCATATTTTAAAGAGTCATATGAAGCATGTGAAAATCATGTTCTTAGAGACAGAGGCCAGTGGGAAGAATGTCTGATTCAGAATGGGTTGTTGTTTAAAGGTTTCCAGTTGTGCATACCAAAATGCTCAATGAGGGAAAGCCTGCTGAAGGAAAAGCATAGTGGAGGCCTAGTTGGACATTTCAGCCATGAAAAAACATTTTCATACTATTGGCCATGTATGAGAGCAGAGGTAAAGAAGTTTGTGAACAGATGTAAGATTTGCCAGTATGCAAAAGGGAAGAGACAAAATACTAGATTGTATCAACCATTTCCTATTTCAGAAAGGCCTTGGGATGCAATAAGCATATATTTTGTGTTGGGATTGCCAAGGACACAAATAGGAAGTGATTCTATATTTGTGGTAGTTGATAGATTTTCAAAGATAGAACACTATATCCCATGCTAGAAAACTAATGATGCAATGCACATTGAAAATTTGTTTTTCAAGGAAGTTGTGAGACTTCATGGGTTTCCCAAGAGTATTATCTCAAACAAAGACACTAAATTTGTTGGTCATTTCGAGAGAACATTGTGGAAGAAGTTGGGGACAAAATTATCTTTTAGTTCTACATATCACCCTCAAACAGATGGACAGACTAAGGTGGTGAATCAAAGTTTAGGGAATTTACTGAGGAGTCTAGTCACTGAACATCATAGCTGGTGGGATCAGATTCTATCACAAGCAAAGTTTGCATAAAATGACTCAGTAAATAGGAGTACACAAAAAATCTCATTTCATATAGTATATGGGATGAATCCAAGAGGAGTATCATAGTTGAGAGATCTGGAGAGGAATGAATTTAGAAGTGCTGGAGCATAAGACTTCACTACATAAATGTTGAATCTTTGCAATCAGATCAAGGATCAGTTACAAAATAGTAGAAGAGAGTATAAACAAAAAGCTGATCAACATTGGAGAAAACTTCAATTTGAAGATGGAGATCAAGTTCTATAACATCTTATGAAGGAAAGGTTCCCAAGGGGAACATATAATAAACTAAAGATAATGAAAATATGACCATGCAAGATCCTGAGAAAGTTCAATGAAAATTATTATGAGATAGAGCTACCAAGTGATGTGGGTATATCATCCATATTCAACATTTCAGACCTGTATCCTTACACGGAAGATGACAAAGGATCAGAAGATCAAAAAGAGATCCAGTGCGAGAAGAAGATGCCTATAACAGAAAATCTCTAGATGGAGAAGATAATAGATCGACAAATTGGTAAGAAGACTAGGAGGAAGACTTATTTTGAATATTTGGTAAAGTGGAAAGGACACCCAATAGAAGCTTCCAAATGGGTAAGTGAAGCGGATATCCAGAAGCATGGAAAATCGGTGCAGGATCTCATGGAGAAGATTCCATGAATTTTTAGCCAGAGGAGTATGATGCAGGAGCATAGCCATCAATGTGCAAGTGGGAGACAAATAAGAGCACTAGAGTGTATCTTGAAGTGATAATTTTGAATTAAAGGAGGAATATCATGCATATATTTTGAAAAGACTGAAATTTATGATCATCTTTAATGTTTTAGAGATGGATGATTGCATAAGATCGTTGGAGGATGTATTTTCTTTTAATGAAGTTGCTTGCCATACATATTTGATGTGTTTGATCTTAACTGTCTGTCAAAAAAAAATTATTGTAATAAATATGTAGTAGTTAATGCTTTAACTCGATAGGATAAGGGGTATCTTGGAGGGAAAGCTCAACATGATCATGTTGTATAAATAAATTTATTTTTGCCCAAATGAGGTTGTTGATGGTTATTGGTAGATTTTAGTTGAGAACCACCAAGAGTTTAGAGATGCTAAAACACATTGTATGAATCCATGTACATATCAGTTGAAAGAATATAACAGAGGAGAATTGTCCCAAATGTTTGGTTCTATTGTGTCTATCTGAATGAATGAATGATAGGATTTCTGTTCATTTCAATTCTCTATTATTTCCTGTTTTATGTTATGAATGCATTTACATGGTTGAATGTATGAAACTGTGAGGATTTAGATCAGATTCAATTGTTTCTCTTCTACGAGCCTATGCAAGGTGTGGATTGTTTCCACAAGGTGTGTGTGAGAGAGTATGTTTCGAATCATAAGCTTAGAAGAGATAACATGAAACTTATATGTGCAAGGAGTGCATAAGAGTTCATAAGGTGTGCATTGACAGAGTCTAGTTAGACTCAGAAATCTAGAAGGATAATTGAAAGTGCATGTAAACAAAGACATCCTCATAGTCATATTGTTCAAGAGAAATAATTGGGCATTTGAGAATTTTTGCAAGGAGTGCACAACCATCCTTCAAGAGTTGAGTTGCAGGGAGTTTGTCGCAAGGAGAGATCAGATTCAATACTTGGTTAAGTATCGAAGGAATAATTCTGAGAAGTTCAAAGTATCATGGAGGAACAAGTCTAAGAAAGTAACTTGGAGCTTTGTGTGCAGAGTATGCATATTGTACGCAAAGAGTGCATGATAGAGTATTTTGAGTCAGGAGCTTAGAAGGAGTAACTCAAGTGTATTTGAAGAAGAGTGTAAAGAAACCTATTGCAAGGCATGAACAGGGTCAAATTCGACTAAGTGCTGAAGAAACTCTTTTGAGGAGTTAAAGTGTTCGAGAGAAGAACAAGATCAAGAGGGAAAGAAGGTGAGAATCCTAATATATGGAGGAACGCTTGAATATTCTCCAAATCAACGAGTAATATTCTTCCAAGAGGGAGAGAGATCATTCGATACAGTCAGATCTGGGAGAACTGCATGAAGGTTATCTGTAGAATCCTGTTGGCACTTAGTGGTTCAGAGTGTTTTGAAATTTTGGAAGACTGGGGTTGCGAGAATCGTGAAGTCTTGAAGTGATCTCATCCGTTGACTACGAGGAGACACGTGGTAGTGGATTTTGAGTGTTCAGAAGATAGAGTTCAAAGGGGTTGTGTGGAGTGGTTTAATCTTCGCAAATCCATGAAGACTGACGTAGTGCTAGACCATCAGATCCAAGAGGACATGTGGAAGATATTCGTGCATTAAGAGGAAATCATTTTGGAAGGAAACAAGGGTGAAGGTCGCAGTCTTATCGAAGCCCAAATCTATAAAGGGAGTTGCCCCACGATCATATCCCATGGTCACATTGGAGAAAGAGTCTAGCATGGGAACTAGAATTCACATATTGGTGTTGCCAAAGCATAAGAGAGAAGAGTTGCAGGTAGTTTGAACCTACAGGTAACATCAAAGGGACCTGAGTGTTATTTGTTCAGGGTCTATTGGAGGCCTAAAGAGATAATTCGACTCAAGGTGTTTAAATCTCCTTGACCAGGAGGTCACAGAATCCTTTGGAGGGAAGGGTGCTTTCATCCAGAAATAATGACATCCATGACAAGGTGCAACTCACCCTCTAGAGAGGAAGCCATAGGAAATACTTACATTTCCTTATTATCACTGCACTCCTTTCCCAAAAATTCCTTTTTCCATTTCATACACTTACATGAACTAGATTGGTCTTCACCTAGGAGACAACCCAAAATTGAGGAGGATTATCCCAATAGGACATCCTGATACCCTCTCCAAACATGGCTTGTTAAACTACATAACATCTTTGAGCAATTGTATGGGTAAAGGGGGGTTTCATGCACCTGTTTGGGTAATTTTATTATTGGATGTGATTGAAATTTCTATGATCCATATGACTTATGAGCCCATGGATGTTGTGACACTAGCTAGGGGCAGAGAGACACTAGATGATGGCACTAGGAAATACAGATAATGTCTCCTTTGATACACTCTGACAAGCCTAGACCTAGGGGTATTGCCCTTCCACCATGATGTTGTCCTTTGAAGGCCCGTGACATTATCATATTGACCCTTGACATCATCCAGTTAGGGTTTTAGCATGAGGACTACTTGGTTCACACGTGTTGTAGATTCTGAGGCCTTTTTAGGCTGAGTGTTCCATGATGGGGCCTAAGGTCACCCTAAGAGGGGCATGAAGTCATTCCTAAATACAAATTAGGGTTTTAAATTGTTAATTTTATGTAAAATTGGATTTTTGACGTAAACTAGCCTTGTTGGCTTTTTTGAACCTAAAAGACAATTAAAGGTCATTATCATTGTATAAATAAGAGATAAATATCTTATATTTTTTTATGATTCTTTCATCACTCAAGTAAAGGTCTAAAATTCAGCCTCTCTCAAGTGTTATTGGTTGAAAGTAGTGGTGCACACTTCTTGAAGGAGGGAATTTTAGGTGCATTTTGGCTATTTTCTTGTGGAGGATATTCAATTAAGGTGATTTTCTATATTATTATTAGTGAAGTAAGTTGAAATTATGCATTTCTTTATTGTGAATGAATGCCATGGTTATTTTTTACTTGTTTCGTGTCTAAGATTATGAAATTGCTAGCTCGAAACCCTAGGGGAATGACATATGTTATTATCTTTTTCCCTATAATTTTCCATGTGTTAAAATCTCTTGAAAGGAACCTAATTTGAAGTAAATACTAGAGCCCTACCATTGTATCACTCTAGTAACCTTACTTCCATTTCCAATTGCATAATTTATTACATTTTGTTCAAGGAAAGAGAAAATCATTATGGCCTAACCCTTGTTACTTTGTAGCAATTTTCTCTTGGAAAAGGAACCAGGACCAAGTGAAGGATGCACGAGTTTGAAGGATTCAGGAGTTTTTCTATGCAAACATGTAATTTCGCCCTGTCTCCTTAGAAGTTATGGCACCACGAAAAATGATGAAAAAACCTAATGTGGATGGAAAGGATTCAAACCCAAATATAGATGTTTTGTTGGACACCATGCCGTGAGCCATGGACACTATGAAATATTGGACGCAGGTATTTGAGGTTTTGGAACATGAAATCATCAACTACCCATAGGACTCTGTTGAAGAAGAAGATGATACAAAGTAACCCTTGTCGACAGGAACCCTTGTCATCTCTACAAGGTCTGAGTCATTATATAGCTAATCAATTACTCTATGTGACTCTTTCATTAAGTGAAAACCCCTTGTATGTGCCTCTAGTGTCAAGAACAATCCCCTTCCCTGCACCTCTGTTGTCTCTACCACTCTGATTTCTTCCCTAGCTCTCAGGTCCTCTTGAGCCAACTATTGTATTGTTTCCACTTGTTCGTCCATTCTCATGGCCTTGAACTTGGTCATGTTTGGGTTTTCCATCCTCTGCACCACCTTGTCCCAGTCCTGGGCATTCTCTGTGAAGACTTGGTCCTCAAAATTATCATAAGCACATGGCCAGCAGGATGACACTTGTGAAGCATGTTGGAGGACCAGGCCTTTAGGATCATGCCTATGGAATCGACCTATAGGGAACCTAAATTAAAGTTTGCTCAACCCTTCTTGTTTGGCTTGAGAAATATTTTTTACCAGATAGAACCCCACATGGAAACTATAGGGTATGAAGGCCGTTTTCTTGTATTTGACCAATGTGGTGTTATATCCCTACATGATGTTCTGACAACAAATTTATTCCAAGACGAGTCATTCTGGGAGATGAGCTGGTAGGATATGTGGTGCTCTGCTAGCCCCGAACACCTTGATACAGTTTGTGTGCTCGTCGAAGTACCAATGGCCTACCTTGGCTATCATTTTCTTGGATGTTGTCGATAGCCTTGGGCATTCCTTCTTAAAAAGAATAAAATAAATATGGGTGATGAATTCATCATAGATGAGGGAGTAATATTTCCTGTACCTATTTTCCTATAGAATGATGAAGTAGACGTGGACCAGGAGTTCTGCAACATGCCATCACAGATTCATGCCGACGAAGATGTTCCTAGAACACATGACATCAAGCAGGTACGAGGCCATGTAGAAATTTGGTGCCTCTCCTTCCTTCGACATCTGAGACTGTTTCATGTAGATGCTTAGTTGTTTGGATATTATTTCTCCCCAGTTGAAACTACTCTTGATGATTGCAATTGTGTATGCCAAAGGCATCCATGCTTCCAAAAACTTGGAGCAATCCTTTTCTCTGTATAGCCGACATATGAGAGCCATCAAATAGATGTATGGCTCCCTCAGGTTGATCATCCCATACCATCCATTTCTCTTATTAGTGAATTTCTTGTATTCCCTCCACCATGAGTCCATTAACCGACTGGTGTCATGGAATTGATATAACTTCACCACGAAGTCTGTATTGAGCTGCTCCTCTAGGTCCCTAAGATTGTAGTATTTCTGGACCTTTTTCGGGATGAAAACTTTGATGCACCTGCCATTCTCATTTTTAATCAAACATTTATGCCCATCTGTGTGGTTGATGAGCCACTTCATGACCTCTATGCAGGGGAATACGTGGGTTCTACTCGCCACCATGTGTAAATACAACTGTCAGATGTTGGGGAACACCTGGTCATTGAGAAACCTTATGTTAGGGTCGTTGTGTGGGATATACTATGGGTATTATTCTCTCCTAATCCTATTGAAGAGATCCCCCCACTGTGGGAGTGATACCTTGAATCCGATGCTTGCCTTTGTATCACCAAAGGCCGGAGGGTGGATGAAAAATTTCTTTGTTGTTGTCTTGACGATAGGCTACGACCTAGGGGCATACTACAATTTTCTGACGATCCATGGAGAAGAACCTTCACCTGTCTCTGGTTCTTTTAACTTTGGTGTTCTCTGTGAGCATCTGGTGGTTGGATTTCTGAGTGTCATTGTTTCTGCAACTGGAGCAGAGTTTAGAGACTGTGTAAAAACTGGATGAACACATATAAATTATAACCAATGAATTGACGGACTTGGATACATACCTCTGAATCTTGTTAAACCTGTATTTTGATAATCACGAGGGTCAGTATAGTCTTCGATTTTCTCTCTTTGCTCCTTCGTACGCTCTAAATTCTCTTATGCACAAAATGAATTTGTTCACAATGGTTCAAGAGATTTAAACAGAGAAGATATTACTGTGTCGCATCAGCCATTCAATTCAAGTTATGAGTGAAATTTCAATAAATCTGCCATCGAATCTTTAGAAGAGTTAGAACTTAAATTCATCGTGGTTTGACGGCGGAGGCACGGGTGGTGTTGTGTTCTATCGGTGATTTCAAAATTGTTGTTTTAATTGGCGCATGAGGTAGAAACTAATGCGGGATTGGGTATTAATTATCTCCTTAAATACCCAAAATCCAATCATATCTAATGTTGAAAATGTCCCATCGTGTCTCTCTTTCAGTGGGTGGATCGGGGGTCGGAATTATGCTATGAAAATTTTCATTGATATCCTCCTGCAAAATCTTTGACGTCGATTGATCTTACCATACAATGTTGACATGACAAAGTTGACTCGGAGGTGTGAGTAGGACCTAGGGAAGCAAGAATGACTCGAGATAGAACTAGACCATATGAATCTCTTACCTGGTAAAGACACGTGGCATTCGAGACCAGTGACTTAATTCACTCATATTAATTGGAGTCGAGACTTTCCTTAAGTTATTCATTCTAAAAGCAAATCCTTGCTGATGCTGAAAAGTGTCAAGTATTGGCGATCGACGATAAATCTACCCAAGTGCTCTCGAATTGGCTCCCTTGAAAAATTCCTTGATGCCAAAAACACATCAGGGATCGACGATTGCAGATAAATTTACCATGGTCAAAATGTTGATTGTGATCCTTATAGATTTTCCTCGATCTTGATAAAGTGCGTCGGGCATCGGCTATCGACAATTTCTCTTCATCCTTCGTTAATGTCGTCGGGCATCGGCTATCGACAATTTCTCTTCATCCTTCGTTAATGTCTTTCCTCCTAGTATTTTATCGATGTCGAAGGGGATCAACTATCTCTCGAGACTTCATGTGAAAAAATTGTGAAAACCAAAACTTCCTTCTACTGATGTCGATGAAGATCGGTGCCTGACGACTATTGTTTTCTGAGTGGTTCCTTTACTTACTTGAATTATTTTCGACGCTGAACTTGAGTGCGTTATGTGTAGTGTTTGGTTGTTGATTATTAATTCATGTTCTAAGGCCTTTAGTCTTGGGGTTTCATAAGTTAAAAAAAAACTTGAATAGGTGATGAGAGTCCTGATGATAAACAAGGACAAAACATTTCCCCAAAATGAAATTGAGTCAGACAACGCAGAAATCAAGTGCTACCTGTTGAGGAAAAGATATGAAATGATCTCACTCAAGCATTTTCAGATCTTTCTTGGCTAAATCAAGATAGAATGGAATATCACCCTATGTTTATAGC
Organism: Picea abies; assembly: GCA_900067695.1. Lineage (NCBI taxonomy): Eukaryota > Viridiplantae > Streptophyta > Pinopsida > Pinales > Pinaceae > Picea > Picea abies. The sequence continues at coordinate 17,622 of CBVK0103334564.1, forward strand.
CATCAAAATTTATATCCTAATTCACAA
>CBVK0103334584.1:0-10646 GCA_900067695.1 Picea abies
CCTTTGGGAGCCACAACTGAAAAAGTGGAGTCGCGGGTGCAAGTTGCAATCTTCGAGGTACCGATTTCTGATGCACCTTTAGAATCAAAACTTCTTTGTCGTTCAATCCCAGGGAAATGTCTTCAATTCATTCCTCGACAATGGCGCTAATAATGTTAGCACTGAGATTCACCCTCATATTGCAAGAGGATAAGCCCAGTACCCATCATAATGTTTGGTGGAGGTTGGTTTTATGAGTGGAGGTCAAATGGACAAAACTCATTACAAGAATTATTTAACACGGAAACTGGACAAGCAATGCATAGGGAAATGAGGTCCTCATTAAATTCAGTCAGTGATTTAAGTTTAAGGGTGAACAAAAGGAAGACTTAGTGAGAAAGGTGGACAATTCTTCCATGAGCATCCAAACTTCAAGTAACTTGGTGAAGAAAAACTCAGGAACAAGAGCACTCTTGAACTTAAGTTTCAGACACTAAAGTATGTCACAACAACATAATAATAAAACCTACATTATCATGCGACTACAAAAATGTCTGGATCCTCCATGCATGAGCATTTTAGCATAAGGGGGAATAACATAACAAAGGGAAAGTACTAGAACAGGTCACAACAACATTATAATCAAACCTACATTATAATACAACTATAACCCTCGATTGGATCCTCCATGCCTGAGTGTTCCAGCACAGTTTATACAAAGATATGAAATAAGATTACTTCTATTAATGTGAAAGTCTCAAGTATCATATAAAACCAAAGAACAACTCTGTTATCAAATATTAAAAAATAGGGAGCCCTGCTCAACCATTTAATGACCATAAAAAAATATTGAATTGATTTAATTATACTCAAATAAGTCCATAACATCCATGAGTGTGATCTCGCAATATCAATCAAAGATTTGCATATGTGCAGCCTTCTGTTAGACTGTGCATGTTTCCTTTTGTGAGACACAAACCTGTTTTGGTATGGGCCCGTAGAAAAAACCATCCATTGTTGTAACTCGTGTTGACAGTCCTGCCTCCTCAGCCATAGCTTCCAAGCTTTCCATTTATGGGTTGAGCTGAGGTTTCAACTACCAGTCCTTGCTCATTAACCGAATCTATCTCAGGATCGGAGAAGAGACTTGACGGCTAGGGGGTGACCATGTGTCCCAATTGGATTGGGCACTGAATAAGCAAGTGGCCTTGGAAAAGTCAATCCTCTTTCATTATTTGAACCCTTCTCGGAGAGTGGTTGGACGACTAGCAGGCGACCACCTGATTTGAACCCTTCTCGGAGAGTGGTTGGACGACTAGCAGGCGACCACCTGTCGCCGCCGGATACGATATTAAATGTGCACGTGTGTGCGCGGGAATTGTTTTAGGCCCACACTACTTTTGGGCCCAAAACACATCCTCTTCTACCACGTTTCCACCCCACAAAACAATGGTTTGGATTTTTCCCCTCTCAAGGCATTTTATCACCCGAGCATGTTGCGGCCCCGAAACGATTTGAGGTCGTTGATCTGGATGGGAGCTGAGATCTGGGTGCACTGGCTACTTTAGCATCCCCACCAAAATTTTACCCACCTTCCAACCTTGGAGTCCCTCCAACTACTCTTGGAGATAACACCACATCGAACCTGCACAAGGGGATCTCGACTACTGCAAACTGCACCTGCTCGCCTGCGTTCATGTTGTTTTGTGTGATAACAAATTCATTGAAAAGACACAATGGTTCAGTGATGCACATCATTTGGAAGGATATATAAAATCATACACAATGGTTCAGTGATGCACATCATTTGGAAGGATATATAAAATCATAAGAATGAAGAATGAAAGGGTGACTCAGGGTTATATATGAGTATATGCTACCTAATGCAGAGTCACAAGAATATTATTGTAGAGTAAAACTATGTAGTGAGGGTGGAAGGGAGGAGCTTGAGAGGATTGTAGTCCTCTACAGGTTGAAGCTTGAACAATAGGGAGTTGCAACTTCCTTTCAAGTTCATGCTTGAAGAAAACATGGGGTCAGTGCCTCCTTTCAGGTTGGTTCTTGAATAATACAAGGGGTTGGAGCCTCCTTTCAAGTTGGTTCTTGGAGAAGCAAGGACTTGTAACTTCCTTAAGTAGGTTCTCATAAAAGAAGGGGATTTTTTTCTCCAAGAGTTGGTGCTCTAAAGAGGATTCGTGTCCTTCAAAATCACATATCATTCTTTGTAAACATTTGTAATTCTTGTTAATTATATTTATATAATTGATTTTAAATACAAATCCATTGTTGATGTATTGTGGTGATTAATAAAATAACAAAGCAATTACTAATTGTTTAAAAAGTTAATATTGATTCACCCCGCCCTCTAAGTATTTCCAACAGTAAGTACACCTATGGTGACTGGTTGCAAGTTGAGAAAAGATGATGAATCTAAGGAAGAAAATTAGAGACTCTATAGATCAATGATTGGCAGCCTACTCTATGTGACAACCTCAAGACTATATGTGATGCAAGCAGTTGTATAGGTTGCAATATTTCAAGCAACACTAAAGGAAACTTATGTTATGGAAGTAAAGAGGATCATCAAATATATCAAAGGAACAACCGAGTTTGGATTGTGGTATCCGAAAAGGAATGAGATGACTATGGTCACCTACACAGATGGAGATTGGGAAGGAAGCATTGATGATAGAAAAATTACCAATGGAGAATCCTTCTACTTAGGTGATTATATGGTGTCCTAGTTAAGTAAGAAGTAGTCCTCGGTATCATTGTCTACAACAGAAGAAGAATATATTGCAGTAACAACATGTTGTACTCAAGCCCTCCGGATGAAGCAAACCCTGCAAGACATACAAGTAAAATATGATGATGTTATTTCAATATTCTGTGACAATACCAGTGCTATAAGTATCTCCAAAAATCCAATGATGCATTCCAATACCAAGCATATCCCTATCAAGTTCCACTTTCTACAGGAACAAGTCATAGATAAGAATATCAAGTTGGAATACATTGGGACAAAAGAACATATCGTATATATCTTCACCAAACCTCTCCCAAGAGAGACATTTGAGTATATTCAACATAAACTTGTAGTAGTTTCTTCCCCACAATGATCTACCCAACATTTTTCAAGATAGGGGTAGAGAAATCGTCAGGGGGGAATTACCCTTTTCCATTTATGTCAAAGGGGGAGAGAAAAAAAAAAGAAGGAGATAAAGTTCAGAAGCATGAAAATGGGGGGAGAAATCATGAAGACATGTGGGGAAATGGTCACATGGGGAGTATGAGTGTTGCCATCAATGCCAAATGGGGATATTGTTGGAAAGTTGGTTGTCATTGATGTCAACCCTAGAAGAAGTAAAAAATCCCTTATAAGTGATGGGTATATTTGAAGGAATATCCAAAGTGGTCCCATTATGGCATAACTCTAAGCATGGCCCTCACAGGAAGATGCTTTGAAGAAGCCTACAAAAATACCTAGAAATATGGTTAAGTATGGTCAAGTGTTTAAGAATCCCCAAAGGTGTGGTCATGAAGCTCGAAGTTGATTGGAAAAAAAGAGTATGAAGGACATCATAAATGCATGAAAAACCACCGTAGATGGATAGTCCTCATAATTGAATTTCCAACAATAGGTGGTACGCCATGTGGTTCCTCACGGTTGAGAAGTTATACCCTCTTAAATATGAAGCCCCAAAGTGTTAGAAAAATAGGATTGCAGAGCAATAAAATAAGACAAATATGGAAATGAAACACAAAAGATACACAACACAATAGAGACACAGATATACGTGGTTCACCCAGTGTAGGCTACGTCCACTAGAGAAATTTACAGATCCTTCCTTTTTATTATCCAACAAAATGAAGGGATACAACCTACAACACACGTGTTGTAACTTCCTCTTCTTTCTCTCATAGTATCCTCTCTCAGAATACAATATTTGCAATAATGCATAGCCGAAATACAATTCCCTCATAAAATATGGTTTCCTTCTAGGGAAAAAAACCCTAACATAACTTCTACCGTTATATTTATGACCTTATCATGAACGGTCCAGATTGACTGCAAAATTACAATATTTTACAAGGAAAATTTTCCCAAAATTTCTCTTCGGGGGTGGTGTTCCTGAATCCCCCGCTAGAGGGGGATACAAAAATTGTCGTTGCCCTCCATGGACCCCTTGGTGATAGTTGTGGGGGGGGGAAGCCCCCCCACACCCCTCTTTAGGGAATGGGGTCCAAGCATGACTCTAACAAAGCTCTAAATCAGGAAGATAACCACAACCAACATGAAGTATGGTTAAAAATCCCCAAAATGATGGCAACAAGAAGTTATAAGTCGACCCTAAAATCAGGAAAAGGTGCAAATTTGTTGCAAGAAATAAGTTACAGGTCATCTCAAAGATCAAGTAAAGAACTTAGACACAGTTTGAAAAATGGTGAAGTGCGTATATACGCGGGTAGCAGATGCACGAATCAAGTATAGGATATACATGGATTGCAGTGGAGTAAAGTGCGTATGTCCATAGGTTGAAAATGGGTGAATCAAATGTATGTTCTATAATTAAAGAAGATGTTATTCTCTTGATGCTGAAGTTGAGGAAGGTCTAATTGTATCATACGTTATGGTCCAGGTTTTCACAGAATGAAAGGTATGTTTTCTATATTTTTTTAGGCTTGTAGCTTGAAGGTTATGGTATATGATTGAGGTGCATCTTGGAGGTTATGGAATATGATTTGAGTCATATCTTAGATGGTTTGTAATATTATTAAGCCATGTTTTGGCACATGTTTTGAGGTATATCTTGGAACATTCCTGATGCATATTTTGGCACATAGTTTGATTCATATCATGGTGATTTTGAACACATGATTTGGAGGATATTCTTAGAGATCTTGGCATAAGTTTATGTGGTTGTATCAACTTTGAAGATGATGATGTATCAGTATCAATGACAGTAATAGTGAAAAGTTGAGTCTATCATTTATATTCAAGGGATGAAGGAAGGGGAAAGGAAAGGGAGTTGTAGCTTCGTTTAGGTTGGAGCCTGTAAACTAGGGGGTTGGAGCCTCCTTCCAGTTGGAGCTGGAAAATTCAGGGACTTGGAACTTCCTTTAGGTTGGTGCATGTAAATAAATGGGTTGGTGCCTCCTTCCAATTAGTGTTGGATAATTTTGGAAGTTTGTGATTCCTATGAATGTAATCTTCTAAAATATTAAGAAAGCATTCTGTGGTTTTCTCCCATTTGGGTTTCGACATAAAATTCCCGTGTAATGTGTATTTGTGATTATATTTTTATGGTATATTGAATGCAATCATCAGTGATAAATTTTTTATATCTTAAATGCTTACATATTTTGATTAAAAGTGGTAAAAAGTTCCTAATACTGATTCACCCCCACTCTTAGTATTAGTGAATATTCCAACATACCGAAGTTTAGTACATTGTGGAAGGCCCCGATATGAAAAGTGTTGAGTATTAATGGGAGTGGTATGTTACCGATATCAAATCCTTCCAGTAGCATCCATGTTCCCTAAGAGTGACAACAATGGAATAGGACACAAATGATGGCCACCAAGGTGAAACAAGGCAGAAATCATAACTTCCAAGCTTATTATTCATTATCTAACTTCAACCCATGATCCTCACCTAAATGCGTAATGCATTAAATATGAAACTTTATATGAAACAATGACTAGTGTACCTTATGTGCATTGGACCACCATCATCTGATGAAAAATTTGTATCAAGTGCAATGCATTGAGTTGGATGAGGGGGGAGGCATATGAGGGGATACTATCTATGGATAATACTGAGCATCCTCATCATCACAATCACTATATTTATTATGGGTCATGATACATGCTCTCCTATAGTTACCCCTAGGTGAGAGGGGGTAAAATTGGGTTCCAACATGGGGACATGTGCTTACCGTAGAGCGCATGAGAACCTCAAAATGTTTGGCAATTCAAGACCTACAACCTGCATCACTCTAAAGAAAATATTGCTACATTCTAACATAAAATCATCAATGAACAATGATAGGGGGGTGTTATAAACCATGTTTTATGAAAAATACAAAACCAATGCGAGAAATATTTTTTATTTTGTTTTCATCAATATATATGATGAACTAATATGTAAGAATAATAAATCAACACATAACATCAATAAAAGGAAAATATAATTCAATAAATCAAGTACACAACATGACCTATTCTAACCTACTCTACTCTAAACCTAAGAAGTCAGGTTTCCTTAGCATAATATGGTTTTAGAAGATATGAATTAATAGGTAATGGTAGTTTCACTCCCCTAGGTGTGATCAAATAAAATGATTTGATCCTGAACTTCTTCTCAACTTGGTAAGGACCAAGCCATAGAATTTCAAAATTATAATGCATACCCAACTTCTCCTTCCTCTTGTCCCACATCAATACAAGGTCATCATCTTCAAAATTTCTCTATCTTGATTTATGATAAAACGTCCCTTTAATTTTTTATTGATTCCTCGCCATTTGATATAAATCCTTCCTCCTATATTCATATAGCTCTATAATTTGATCAATCCTTCCATGTAACGACTCTTTATCAGTCACATACTGCTATGGAAATTGAAGGGTAGGAATCTGGAGGTTGATAAACAACTTTGCTTCCAATCCATATATTAGCTCAAACAACGTTTTCCATATGGAATTCTTAGATTTAATATGATATTCCCATAATGCATAATTAATATTGCTATCCCAATCATTCTTATTCTCACCTACAATATTCTTGACAATATTCATCAGATTCTTGGTTCTAGTTTAAGCTAATCCATTTCCCTGGGGATAGTAGTTAGATGAGTGAGATAGAACAATTCCATTCTTGAAGAAAAATTGGCTAAGGACAAAGAGTTAAAGGCGTTTTCATTATCAATGTTGATGTTGGTAGGGGCACCAAACTTTCTAATTATTCTATCTTTAAGGAAATTCATCACGACTTCCTCAGTTTCCTTTTTCTTTGGGATGTCTTATGCCCACCTAGTGAAATAGTTTGTAGTTGTCAAAACCCAATGATATCCATTTTTGGAGTTATCCTTAAATTCTCCAATGAAATATAAAGCCCATTTTTGAAAATGCACTTCAACAATGATTATATTCGAAGGAAAAGTAGGCAATCATTGCTTCCATGAGAAGAATTGACAAGGCTGGAAAGACATGACATATCGATGAGTATCAATGAACAATGTAGGCCAATAATAACCAAATCTAAAAATATTATGGGAGGTGGTGCAGGAAGAAAAATGAACACCACAATATCCTGAATGGAGTTCCTTAATCAACTTGTCCACTTCATCTTTGTTTAAATCCCTAAGGATTATCCCATCGATATTATTCCAACCTAAACCATCTTGGGTTAAATAATACTTCATAGCCTTCAACATTAAATACCTTCTCTTATGGTCCACTAAAGGATTAGGACATGATATATTATTTAAGTAATAGATAATGTTATAATACCATTCATCATCTTCTAATTCACTCAAGAACACATTGACTTGGTTAGCCTCTCCCATTCTTATGGCTTCTTCATTACTCTCATTCAACATCTTAGCTAAGACTTGTCCCTTTATGATCTTAGTGGGTTTAATATCTAAGTTATTTTCCTGGATCTTTGACACCCACTTCCCTCTAGTTCCAAGGAAATCTTGTTGAGAGAGGACATCCTTAATAGCGGGATATGGCACATACCCTTTGATTTTACTATAGTCAACATAAAATATAAATTTATTCAAGGATTTGACAAAGGCATAAGCCTGTTTCTCAGTGATTTAATACTTCAGTTTAACATCCCTAAGGTTCTTACTCATGAAAGAAACATGTTGTTCATAATCATCTTTATTCTTTTGCAAATTCACCCCAACAATAGTGTCCTCGGAAGCAAACAAAATAATAATAAAGTCTTGGGGATAGTCATAGCTAACGAGGATAAACAACATAGTAATTGATTCCTTAATATATTCAAAATACTTCATACTACCATCATCCAATTTGAAAAAGACAACTTTCTTTAAAAAGGCATTCATTGGTTTAAATTTTTCAACAAAGTTTAGAATGAATCTCCTTATAAAGTTAATATTTCCAAAGAATGATTGCAAAGACTTTTTACTGATTAGGGGAGGAATCTTCTTTATGGACCCACTTCTTGTTGGATCAATATATACCATCCTTGGAAACAACATGTCCCAATAACCTTCCCTTATCAATACCAAAAATATACTTCTTAAGGTTTAGGGAAATACCATACTTTCTACATCACTCAAAAAGTTTCCTTAGGTGTGACACATGTGCATTGATTTCTTTAGAAACAACTATCAAATATTATTGATATATCTCTATGATTTTTCCTATAAAATCCTTGAAGTGTACATTTCTATCATAAAAGTGGATCCATCATTCATAAGGCCAAAAGGAATTCTAAAATACATGTAGGTTCCCCATGGGGTAGTAAAGGCAGTTTTAAGTTGGTCCTCTTTCTTCTTCTTTTTTCAATAAGAAAAAACACTTATATTAGTAAATATAAAATTGTCTTTTTTTCTAGATAATAAAAACTGTAGCCATGCACCAAAAATATTTTCATCCTTTGTCTCCTATACAACATTTGATCATGTAGTCATCATTAAATACATATCTATATCCATAATAAAAAAAATGTTATGCCCTCCTTATGACTGAATTTTACAAAAGTTTGAAAGCAAAATAGTCCATTAATGGAGTACCCTAAGTATTGATATCAATTATTTCAAAAATTTATTGCTTTCCATCTGCATCTTGTGAACAATAAATGCCTCCTTCCTCCAAAAATAGTGCTTCCTTTGATAGTAGATCATCAACCTAATTATAAGTTCTTTAGATATGTTGGGCTTTGATTTGCTGAAATGTCTACTCAACGCTCTAATCTTTGTCATCTATGGCTGCAAAGATATCACCTGAAGATTATTATCATTATTTTACCAATCGATAATAACCTTAGAATCACCCACCAATAATAACCTTGGTACCTATTTAAGATAAGAAAAATATAAAATTACCCAAAGTGCCATCAATTCTCCTTTGGAATTTGTTCCTTTTTCACAATTCATTTTAAGTTTAAATGTGCCCAATAATGGGCATTTCAGTATGGATCCATCCCCACATTTTGTACCTCTTTCCTATGAATCCCCATCAAAGAATCCTACTTCCCCATCCCAATCAAGAGTTGGTGGTCTATCAATCCTATTGTGAAATGCATCCTGTGTAATTTTTTGTTCCCCCAAATCTTGTAGAATGTAGTTACAAACTCTAATATGTTTTTTTTTTAATATTCAAATATCATCAAGTTTATATGCTTCCATACCTCCCAACTGATAAAACAAGGGATTTGATTCCAGTTTTCCTTTATCTTTGTCCAATTTCTTCACTTTCCTTACAAAGCACACAAAAACTAGGACCCTAAAAACCATTTTTTTTTTCAAATTATCCCAAGTAAGTATTCTTTGTTCCAACAATATCCAGATAAATGTTTTTACCTTAATTGGTAATTGCCACTCCCAAATCTCAGAATACCAAAATTTTGTCTCTTCTCCCCTACCCTCCATCACTTCAACTTTATATGCTAGTTTAGCATTAACTTGACCTTGTTTGGTATCCCAAGACCTATGCTAGTTTAGCATTAACTTGACCTTGTTTGGTATCCCAAGACCACAACAAACTATCTTTCTCATCATTTAGTTCAATTCCAACACTTACCAAACCTTTAGTATAGTTTATCCATTCATCTTTTTGAGCTCCTTTCAGGCCTAATGTATCAACGTTTTTCCACCTTGTAGAGTTAATGCCTTCATGTGCATTTGTCCCTGTATGAGAAAGACATGTAATCCCTTGTTCTTTTAACATTAATAATAGATTCTCAGATAATTTATAGAATGTGTTGGACCCAACCATAGGATCAACACCAATTATGATATCTCTCCCACTCCCAGGATTCCATACCAACCAATCAGAAATTATGTTCACCGAAGAGGTAAGGGCTCTCCAGAAATTTGAGGTTCCATTCTAGTTTTTTCTCCCCTGCCTAAATCACTTCTCAATAGTTTTCATTTTAATATATTTTTGGATTATCACCTCATGCCAAAGTCCAGGAAACATAATACATCTCCATAAGCGTTTTGTAGCCAAATCTTGTCCAAAGATAAAAATACGTTTGATACCCCATCTACCATCCTTTTTAAATTTTGCAATCTTTTTCTAGTTTGTAAGATGCATACCTTCCTTTTCGTTTTTACCAGACCACAAAAAATTGAACATCCTTCTTCTAATACTATTCAATACACTTTTGGGAATTTTTTCCAATGATAGCCAATACACCAATATGATTTCAAGTACTGCTTTTACAACTATGACTCTACCACCTAGAGTAAGCCACCTATGACTCCAACTCAGGATTCTTTTTTCAATTTTTTTCTCTAGCCAAAGCCAGTCCATTCTAGTATAACAGTTTGGTTTAATGTAAAACCCAAGATACATTAAGCCCATATCTAATGGTTTAACTTCAAAAGGAAATAATTCCTTCAATAAATTAAGCTCTTCATCATCCCAACCTGATTCTAAGAACATATATTTTTTAGGGTTAAAA
>CBVK0103334618.1:0-20268 GCA_900067695.1 Picea abies
AAGAATCCATTCACCAGAACAACAACATCTAGCACTACTATCTACTATTGAGCCCAACAATTTTGAAGAAGCCAGCAAGGATGAATTATGGATCAAAGATATGGATGAAGAGTTAGATCAGATAGAAAATAATGACACTTGAGAACTAGTTCCAATGCCAAAATACAAGAATATGATCGGTACAAAGTGGGTCTTCAAAAACAAATTGAACAAGGATGGACAGATTACCAGAAATAAAGCAAGACTAGTGTGTAAAGGATATGCTCAGATTGAAGGTATAGACTTTGAAGAGACATTTTCCCCAATTGCTAGAATGGAGGCAATAAGGTTGATTCTAGCTTATGCATATTCCAAAAATATCAAGGTGTACCATATGGATGTAAATTCAACCTTCCTAAATGGAGAGTGAGAAGAAGAAGTATACATCAAGCAACCAGAAGGATTTGAGGTATTAGAAAAGGAAAACCATGTTTACAGGTTGAAGAAGGCATTATATGGTCTTAAACAAGCCCTTAGGTCTTTCTATTCAATATTGGACAGATACTTGCAGCAGCAAGGATTCAGAAAAGGAAATGTAGACAACAATCTTTAAATAAAGGTAAATAAATATAGTGTCATGTTAGTTGAAGTTTTTGTTGATGATATTATTTTTGGGAGTGATGATGACAGGATGAGTCAGAATTTTTCCAAAGACATGCAGAATGAATATTGGACAGATACTTGCAGCAGCAAGGATTCAAAAAAGGAAATGTAGACAGCAATCTTTAAATAAAGGTAAATAAATATAGTGTCATGTTAGTTGAAGTTTTTGTTGATGATATTATTTTTGGGAGTGATGATGACAGGATGAGTCAGAATTTTTCCAAAGACATGCAGAATGATTTTGATATGTCATTACTTGGAGAGTTGTCTTTTTTGGGGGGACTACAGAGATGTCAGCGCAACAAAGTCATATTCATTTCTCAAACAAATTATATCAAAGAAATGTTGAATAAATTTGGAATGACAGATTGAAAACTAGTCAGTACTTGTTTGCAGACAAGATTCAAGTTAAGTAAGGATGATGATTCTAAGGATGAAAATCAGAGACAATACAGATTGATGGTTGGAATCTTACTCTGTGTGATAGCTTCTAGACCAGACGTGATGTAGGAAGTTAGACATATTACAAGGTTTCAATTAGCACCAAAGGAATCACATGTTACGACAGTAAAGAGGATATTCATATATCTCAAAGGTACATAAGAGTTTGGATTATGGTATCCAAAAGGGATAGATCTATCTCTTGTTTCCTACACAGATGCATATTGGGAAGGTTGCATTGATGATAGGAGAAGTACATATATCTCAAAGGTACATAAGAGTTTGGATTATGGTATCCAAAAGGGATAGATCTATCTCTTGTTTCCTACACATATGCATATTGGGAAGGTTGCATTGATGATAGGAGAAGTACAGGTGGAGCATCTTTCTACTTGGGTGAGTTTATGTTATCATGGCTAAGCAAGAAATAGTCATCAATATCTTTGTCTACAGCAGAAGCATAATACAATGCAACAGCAGCGTGGTGTACTCGAGTTCTATGGATGAAAAACAAAAATGAAGGATATATAGGTTGAATATGATGAGCCCATTTCCATATGTTGTGACAACACCAATGCCATCAGTATATCCAAGAATTCAGTGGTGCACTCTAAGACGAAGCACATTCTGATCAAGTATCACTTCTTATGTGAACATGATATAGAGAAGAATATCAAGATAGAGTATGTCGAGACAAAAGAGAAGATCACAGATATCTTCACCAAACCACTTTCCAGAGAAACTTTTGAGTATTTGTGATAGAATCTTGGATTAATTTATGTTCCATGGTGATTCACACGACATCAATTTTAACGGGACAGGGGGGGGGGAACATAAGTCCTGTAAATTTTCACACGACATCAATTTTAACGGGACAGGGGGGGGGGAACATAAGTCTTGAAAATTTTAAAGTAAAGAATCTTTTGAATGTTTTTCATATACATATGAAAGTTCCATGAGGAACCACCATGAAGAGAAAATTTATGTAGAGTTAGCAAAGGCTTGTAGACAAGGGGATCAGCCCCAAGAGGAGGATTACCCTTTTCCATTAATGTCAAAGGGGGAGAGATAGATAAATGCATGAAGAAGGAGAGAGAGAGTAGCATGAATCTAGGGGGAGAAATGGTCACAGGGGGAGCATGGGCATAAGTATTGTCATGCCTAAATGTTAGCATCAATACCAAAAGGGGAGAATGTTGATAATTTGGTTTTCATTGATGTCAACCCTTGAAGAAGCCCTGATGGTATGGTTTTTTCATTGATGTCAACCCTTGAAGAAGCCCTGATGGTATGGTTTTGGTACTACCCGTAGTTGAATGAGGAATATGGACATGATGGACAGTGTAAATTCAAGAAAGACCATTGTAGATAGATAGTACTCGTCGTGTCATTTTCGATGATATGTGGAATGCCACGTAGTTCCTCACGGTTAGGGAGATATGACCTTGTGAAGATGGAAGCCCTAAAGAATGGGAAAGAAGCCTCTAGTTAGTTACATGTAATGAATGAAAGGGTAAAGTGGTTGTAACAAGAATCGCTAAGTTTAAGGAGAGAGGTTACCCAACATTAGTATAAATACACCTCAACGAATAATTCACAAGTACACTCACACACTCATTCATTGATTATCTCTCTTGTGAATGTTATGGTCTAGTGTTATGATATTTTGGCTAATTTGCGACGAATAATTCTAAGGTAGCAAAGCAGGAGAAGTGTAATATTTTTGGGATTGTAGAGAAGAGTAGAAAATCTGAGGAAATCCTAATTAGTTTCATCCCCTTGGGTCAAACACTAAGTGTCATGTGAGGCATCCCCGTGGGTTTCCTAAAGGTTGCCACGTGAGGACCCGCGTGACAGGAGGTCTTCATCCCGCGAGGACAAGACAAAAGTGAAGAGAATGTTGGTACTATGTCCCTAAAGTCTAAAGGAATTCTATAGGTTAGCATCTTACAGTTTCAGGTCAGCTACAAAGGTATTGGTATGGTTGTATACTTGTTTTGTTGATTACATATGATCATGATATGGTGTATCCTTGAGGAATACTTGGTATGATTGGTTTGGCACATGGTTATGGTAAATCTTGGTTGATTGGTTGAGTGAGGAGCACTCTTATCTGGTTCAACATATGACATGGTTCTTATATTTCATATCCTTGAGTTGATTGTACATGGTTCAAGCATAGTCATGTTGCATGGTGGCATATGCATGAGGGACATGCATTGATTTGTTGAGATACTTCATTGATGACGTGTTAAAGTTCTACATATGGTTGATGGTCTAGTATATGGTATAGGTTATTCATGGTTAATTCTCTAGTTCATTATTCACTATTCCTTGTTGATGTATCTTTAGTTCATTATTGATGCATGAGATAGTATGTTTGTTGGTATACAATTGATGCATGGTATAGTACAGGTTTAGTTGGTTAATGAGGATATATCGATTGTTGAGACAGTGGAAGAGACAATGGAAATGACAGTGATAGAGACAGAGTAATAGTGGCAATGATAGTGACAGAGACATAGTGACAGTGGCAGTGACAGCGACAGTGATTGTGGTAGTGACAGTTTTTCTACATTTATATTTCAGGGCGGCATGATGGGGTAAGGATAGGTGGTCATAGTCACCTTCCAATTGGATCCAAGGAACACAGGGGGTTGTAGCCTCCTTCTAGTTGGAGCCAGAGAATTTAGGGAATTGTAGCTTCCTTCAGGTTGGAGCCTGAGAATAGGGGTTTGGAGCCTCCTTCCATGGATCCAAGGAACACAGGGGGTTGTAGCCTCCTTCTAGTTGGAGCCAGAGAATTTAGGGAATTGTAGCTTCCTTCAGGTTGGAGCCTGAGAATAGGGGTTTGGAGCCTCCTTCCATTTGTATCTGGAGAATCAGGAAACTGGTGCTTCCAATTAATGTATTCTTTTGATATATAATAAAATAATTCTATGGTTTTCTCCCATTTGGATTTCTACATAAATATTGGTGTATTGGGTATCTATTGTGATGTGATGTTGTTTATGATTATATTGTTGATGATATATTGAATGCTAATGATAAACGGTTGAATATTGTTGAAGATTATACTGTGGTTAAACATACTAAAATTTATCATTATTGATTCACCCCCCTCTCAATTATCCAACATAGTCATCAAGCATAAAAGGAGAAGATGAATGGGATATGGGAAATTAGGGAAAGAAAATTCATGCTTCAGCAACCATTCAATTTCCATTTGATATATATATATATATATATATATATATATATATATATATATATGATGGGAATGAATGACAATGATTGTTCAACCTCTATCATGCATGTATATCTCCAATGATCAACATATAACTTCAACCCATTAATTACAAACCATATCTTCATATGCTAAAGTTAATGCCTTCAATATGATGTATTATGTTTTCCAATAAATATGCAAATCATGGCTCCTCACATCGTTAATTATGTAGGCAGGGAAGAAAAACATGTAAAATGAATTTTTATGTGTGTGGGACCAAAGGAAATAACTTATGGAAAATGAAAAATATGAGGGAAATTTCAAGTCTACATAACATATTCTAAAACTTGGCCATTGCATAAACATTATCATTGACTCAACAATAACCTCCATCACAACATACGATTTCTATAAAACCTCAACAAGTTCCAACTCATCAATATTGCTATCGAATTAGGGTTGTGAATTTATAAGAGTATGATTCCATGTGTGAACTCGGATATGAAAATAAATAAAGTCAAGGAAACAATCAATCAGACCCTTTTCTCAAGTCCAAATTACTTATGAGAGTTGAGGCCCGAAACTTTATACAAAAACAAGGTTTAACCATTCTCATCACAAAACAAGCTCGAGTTTGAATTTTGAATTGAAGACTGGGTACAATCGAAACTGAGAATGCATTTTTGATAGGATTAACATATATTTACACAGAGTTTTCATGGGTTTAGTTCAAACTAACTAGGTTCAAATCCCTACTTTTATAAACAACAAAACAGGGGTACGACCCATTCATCCATTAAAAATATGAACCCAGGTTCGAACTCATGTTGAGGAAGAATGGCCTAGGCAAAAATAAGCATGAAGAAATCGGCCAACAATGTTCCTTTAAACCTTTAGGAAATCAGATACATCCATATCTCTCAATCATTATCTCAACGGAACTAAATATTATCATCTTCCAACGAGGACAGAGATAGGTTTTAATTATCGTATATAAATTAGTAATGAGTATGTCCCATTACTTCAAAACAATAGAGCTCGTGTAGTTTAAAACATGGACTAACTCCGACTTCAATATGTGTTTCTTTGCATACAACAATGATGGGTTTAACCCTTCATAAAAAAATGAGCTTGAAAAACTAAAAACAAAGAACAAATCTTGGTTCGAATCTTATTTCCTTTTACATATAAACAGCAAAGACAAATTCAACCCATTTTTCAATATCCCTCCATTTTATAAACTTCGCCAACAATTACGACACATATAGGATTAAAAACAAGAGTATGATAGTGACCCAAAACAAATGAAGCCACATCACCATTAACATCCAGGAACCAACAATTTAAATATTTTCTCAAGAATGAAATATAGGGAAAGAGAAATTTTTACACTCACAACTAGTCAAACAGAGCCAAAACTAATTCAATGCAAAATATTGTGAAGATATAATGCACATATTTTTCCAATAGTGAGTTTATACCAGTGCCAAGATAGTTGCCACAATGACCAAGCGGGTTTGTTCGTCAAGCAAATCATGTTTCCACAAACTGAGCAATGCAAAATGAGTATAACCCTAGCTCCTTGAAAGATGGTAACGCACGAGTTGACATAGCATTAAATCCTACGTCGAATCCAAATAAATGCATGGTCATATCTATAACATTCCCTAGATTAACTAAGGAACATTACTACATGGAATACACATAAAAATCTTTTTTTTTTCTTGCTAAAACATTTTCCTATAGCTTACCAGCCACAATTTATACACATAATTTACTAGATTATGATACCCATAATTAAATGCATCTACATATCCTAAAATGAACATGAATTTAGTTAATAAATCATTTATGATAGCACATAAAACCATTCGCATTCATAGAGTAAAATGCATAGCCATGAGACTCATAAGAAAACTCAGATAATAGATAAATACTTATCTTTAAAATAAATTTTGTGCAACCAATAACTTGGAAAGGACATTCCACCCAACCATATACTTGTTGTTTCATATCTCAATAATAAGTCACCCCCAAGCTACTAGGAGGTACAATTACAACTAATGGACCCAAGCTGACATAAATAAATAAAATTACTAATGTAATATTCTCTAATTAAGGGGTAATGTGCCACTATTTAGGGCTTAACACACCCTTGATATGGGGATGGAAATCCAAAAAAGAAGGGTTCCTCTCACAATTCCCTCACAGCTAAATACCTCACAACCCACTAATATTCTCCTACAGTTATCCTGAATTTTCTCCATCTCTCTTCCTCTTGACCTACCCAACCCAAGGAATGTGCCCCTTCACTATTCTCAGTCCATCGAGTGTTCCATTCATTTATCAGGGTCTCTTTAGCACAATTAACCAAGAGACTCTTTGTTTGAAACTCAAGGGAAATCACTACCAGAAAAACTACTAGGAAAACAACATCAAACACTTGTTGTTATAGTGCAAATCACTCAGGAGTTCACTCTTTAGGCCTGAAAACCTAGCTCTTCAATTTATAACTCCAAAAACACTCCATTATGCTGCATAATTCACCAATCCTTCCTTCTCTATCTCTAGTTCTCTTTTTCCCTTCTCTCCCCTTGTTGAATGTCAAAAATTGTCTAATCCCTCCATAGGAATTTCCTCTATTTTCCCAAGACAGTTGACTGCTCACTCTTCCCAATGTTGATTGTACTTCAACCCCATGTTCTCCAATAACTATGGGATGTGACTCTCACAGCCACCCTCTGACAGGTGTTCAATGATTGGGCTCTTATACACTCAAACATAAATAGAAGGTTTCCCCAAATGATAATAAAATTCAAAAATATGGGTTTGTATTAATACCCATAAACCATTTCCCCCTTGGACCCCTGTTATACACTCTATTCTCTTGTGGAAAATTCATCCCTCATCTCTATCCATATTCCTAGCAGTTGGTATCACATTTTATTTATTAAATTTCAAAAAATACATTATGCATATTACATTGCTTGGCCATAGCCACATTCATATCTACATTATGAATTAATTAAACTGGAAATTAGATTGGGGATGTTACATCCCCCCTCCCCTACAATTTTTCACCGCCATTGGTGCACAACACCATGTCGAAATACATATTCAAATTTACATCATAATGTTCAAAAAATAAAATTATGAAATATGTTTACTCTCCAACAATAATTCCAACCAAAATATCTCGTTCTTCTCAACTTTTTGACCCAAGGAATGTTCCCCCTTCACTACTCCCATTCCATCATGTTGCACCATTATTTTATCAGGGCTATCACCATAGGTAAGCAAGAGTTCTAAGATGTGGTTTCGGAATATAGCTTCCTAAAAAGGAGTCTTGCATTTTTAACTTCTATCCTCTTCAAAATTAACAAAACATTGTGGGTATTCCTCCCACATAGTTTCTTCATGCTCCCATGTTGCATATTCAGGACCACAGCAGTTCCATTGAACCTTTACTAGACCTAAGGTTTTTTTTCTCAGCACTTTGACTTTCTGGTCTAGGATGCATATCAGTTCCACCTAGAAATCCCCTTCCTTTTCCACCTGGATCACAGTCCAATCAATTATGTGGTTAGGGTCAAGCACATATTTCTTTAATAATGTACATCAAAATACATTATGTTCTCTCATGGATGTAGGAAATTCTAGCATGTATGTAATTGGCCCTATCTTTTCTAATATTTCAAATGGTCCACAATATCTTGTTGCCAACTTTGGGAAGCAACCCAATCTTATCGAACTCCTTTTCACTTTTTGTTTTTTAAAAACATGTTCTCCCACTCCGAAATCTCTAAAAACTCTATTCTTGTCTACATAAAAAATTTTCCTGTCTTGGGAAGCCTTTAAATTATGTCTAATATTTTCCATCTTCTCTTCCATTTCCTGCAACAAATCTATCCCAATGATATCTCTATCTACTAGGTTATCCCAACTCACTAGTGTGTTACACTTCCTTCCATACAATGCTTCAAATGGGCTCATTTTTAATGATACTTGATACCCATTATTGTAAGCAAAGTATACTAAGTGGATGTATTCTTACCACTTTGATGGTTGGTCCATCACATACATTATGAGCAAATATTTGATTATTTTGTTAGTCATGTATGTTTTCCCATCTAAGTATGGGTGATACATTGTACTAAGATTTAAATTTTTTATAAATCCTTTGAACAAACCTTTCCAAAAACTGGATGTAAACTTTGGATCTCTTCCTGAAACAATTTCCTTAGGCACCCCATGTAGCCTGGAAAATTCCTTCATGTAAATCTCTGCAATTGTTTTTTCCTTGTGTGTGGTCTTCACAGAAATAAAATGTGTGGATTGTGTTAATTTATCTACCACCACCATGATGGAATCATGTTGCTTCATTGTCCTGGGAATCTTTGTAATGAAATCAATTGTAACCACTTCCCATTTCCACTCAGGAATGGGAAATGGTTGCAGTAGCCAGGTTGAATGTTTATGATATAATTTCACCTTTTGGCATTCTAGGCACCTGGTTATGTAATTAGCCACTTCTTTCTTCATTCATGGCCAAAAGTATTGGATTTTTACAGTTGTAATTGTCTTATGATATCCTAGGTGCCCATCATATGGCACATTGTGCATTTCCCTTGGCACTGTATTTTTCATCTCTCCTTAATTTGGCACATATGATTTTTCTTTGTACATGAGAATTCCATCCTCTCTCAACTCATAAAAATTATTTTTTTGTTGTAAAATTCCTTGTTGTAATGTCTCTTTTATTTTTAGATATTTCTTATCTGAATTTGTTTCCTCTAAAATTTCATTTTTAAATATGTGTTGAACATATTGTTGGATAAAATATGCATTTCATGAGCTCTTCTATTGAGTGCATTGGCCACATTATTTTTTCCTTTCCTTTGATATGATTAATTTCAAAGTCATATTCACTTAGAAATTCAAGCCATCTAGTTTGTATGGCATTTAATGTTGGTTTTCCAAAAAAAAATCTTCAGACCACAATGGTTTGTCTTTAGCTCAAATCTTCGACCCATAAGGTAATGTCTCCACATTTTTAATGCATGTGCAACTGTTTCTAATTCCAAGTCATGTGTAGCATAATTCCTTTCATTCTCTTTTAGTTTTCTAGACTCATAACATACCACATGCTCCTTTTGAGTGGGGAATCCATCGATCCCTTCCTTGCACGCATCAATGTGCACTACAAAATATTCATTCTAATTTGAAATCTTTAAGATTGGTGCACTTGTCAAAACATATTTCAATTGCTGAAAATTTTCTTCACATTTGGGAGTCCATTCAAACTTCACTCCTTTCTTTTGCAAAGAAGTGATTGGGATTCCAATCTTTGAAAACTTGTTTATGAATCTTCAATAATAACCAGCAAGACCCGTAAATGATTTGACCTCTACCACATTTCTTGGTGATGGCCACGCTCTAATGGCCTCTATCTTCTCAGGATCAACTATTATCCCATCTACTCAAATAATACTCCCCGAGTAGTAAATCTTCTTTTGATAACAAATGCACTTACTTAGTTTGGCATACAATTTATACTCTCTCAAAACTTGTAGCACCATTCTCAAATTTTTCTCGTGTTATTCTTCTATATTTGAGTAAATGAGAATAACATCTAAAAAAACAATCACAAAATTGTCCAGGTACTCCTTAAACACTCCATTCATCATGAACATGAAAAATATTTGGGAATTTGATAGCCCAAATGGCACTATTATAAATTCATAATTCCCATATCTTTTCATGAATGTTGTCTTGTCGATATCCTCTTATTTTATCCTCACTTGATGGTAGTGAGATCTCAAGTCAATCTTGGAAAATATTATTTCACCTTTCGGTTGATCAAATAAATCATCAATCCTTGGAAAAGTATATTTGTTATTTATGGTGACCTTATTCAGTTTTCTAAAATCAATACTTAGCCTTAAGGTTCCATCCTTCTTATTTACAAAAGTAATTGGGGCTCCTCAAGGTGACACACTTGGGTGTATATACCCCTTCTTCAAAATTTATTCAAGTTGCATATGCAACTCTTTATGTTCTAGTGTGCCCATTCTGTAAGGTGTATTGTACATTGGGGAAGTTCTTGATACCAAATATGTTGTCTCTCTTTGGTGGAAATTTTTGGATTTCCCCAAAAATATCTTCGAAATCCCTCAAGACTGGATGGTCTTCAATACTTGCCACTTTATCCTTGGCTACCTCTTCCATATGGGATGAAAAAATTCACATCCTTTCCTAAAACTGTTTTTCAGTTGCATGGATGAAATTTCTCTAACAATTACAGCTCTAAGAATGCCTTGAATCTTGCCCTACTTCCCACCCTCATCAAGACAATTTATGGTCTTATTGTAATAGTCTAGGACAACATGGTGTTTTTCCAACCAATCCATGTCTATTAGAAAGTCATATGAACCTAATTGTATGATGTTCACATCCATCTTTGTGTTGAGTCCATTCATGTCTATTGGACAATCTTTAACTAACTCATTGATATTCCTTTTATCCCCTATGGCTAACTAAACTAAATAAGATTTTTTTATGCCTACTCCTTTGCAAATGAAATCTTTAAACAATGTTAGAGTTTATGTAACTATGGCTAGCTCCATAATCAAATAAAATGGCTATGGGATGGTTATCAATCTTACCTTCCACTTCAATCATGGGGGATTGATACTTTGCTTGTTTGTTGTCCAAGGCTACATAAATACGTGGCATGCTTCCTCTCATATATTCAATTGTTTTGGCCTCCTAAATGGTGTGAATAGTCCTCATTCTTTCTCCTTTGTGAGGGAATTCCAATATAAGTGATTTCCCTCACGTCCCCAACATTGTATATGTTGTTTCCTTGGAATTTTCTCAAATGAATATGTTGTCTTGTGCTCATTTTGGATTGATTCTCCTTGTTGATTTTTTTGGGATTTTTACTTGAAAATGGTAGCTTAAAACCTTTATATATATTCTCTTTCTTACGCTTCATCTTTTCAGTCCAAGCTTTTTAGAAGACTAGCCTCCCTCTGCTATGCTCATAAAGATGTCTTTCTCTCCTTATGGTCTCCTCCAAAGTTCTTGGGTTATCATATTGTATATTTTCACTGTAGAAAGATGATAACCCACTTAGAAACCTTTGGATTTTGACCTCCCCATCCTTTATAAACTCCACATACTTCAGCAACTCAAAGAACCTCTTTTCATATGCATCCATTGTCATGCTTCCCAATTTCAGTTCAAAGAACTCTTTCATCTTCCTTTCATAGTAATTCTCTAACAAATATTTATCTTGGAAATATATTTTGAAACGTCTCCATGAGACCCTCTTCTCATCAATATGCTTGGCTTGATTAATTTGATCCCACCACATGGATGACTTTCCTTGCAAGTGGTAGGTTGTAATTATGTTTTCTACCCTTGAGGGGTAATCATGCAACTAGAAATATTTCTTTATTTCCAATTAGGGAGACATATTGCATGAGATATTCTAGTGGATTTCCTTGGATAATGATGGCACCTGCTCATTCTCCTTGACTTCCTATCATTCCCATGCTCATGTGTTTTTTTATGGGATCTAGATGTTGTCCATTTTCTACCACTAGTTGCTTGCTTTGTGCTAGAGTATTTATTGGATTTCCTTTGCAACATGTTCAAGCTCTGAAGTTTCTCTTCTTAAGCCTTCATAATATTCTCATTATCATCCCTCTAACTCTACACTTCTCTCTATAGGCTTCTCATAGTCACATGCCTCTGCCTATCTCTTCTTCCATTAGACTTTTTCTCAGCATTTCCCATGCTGACATGTAGCCCTCTAAATCCGTCTTCATTACTTTAGGACCCTTGGGAATATTCTATGGCTCTAGTTCTCATACAAGAAACAAACTTCCTTCATGTACCTCTAAATTCTGCAAGAAATGTGCATGCAACCAATTTTCTGTTAGAAAAAATATATACACAATTTTGGAAAAGAATGCATAATTTTTTTTCTCTTTAATGCCACCAGTCATCTTCTTCTAATTTGACTGTAAACTTTATGACCTAGATCAATTTTATAGGTTTATAAATGGATTCTCCCATATAATATGTTTCCAATGACTACTTTCTTGCTCAATTATGACCTCTGAGAATAAATTTATAGTCATTTGAATATGGCTAATTCACCCCTTTTGCACCCTTTTCTCCTAGGTGCAATTAATCTCAGACACCAACTTTTGTCACTTGTAGAAGTATATATGTCAAGAACTAGGAAAATTGTGGATGAGACATAACAACAACTCTCAGATTTTCAATTTGAAGCTCCAGTCAAAAACTACAACAATCTGGAAATGACAACTTTGTCCTTTTCCACCCCTTTTTCCAGACTTTGAATTTTTAGCCAAACTAGTTATCTCCCAAACTATGCACTTCTGGAAACATTTCACTAAACTTAAGTTGTCTGGCTTGATGAGTATACAAAATGTCACGTAAATAAAAATTTTAAGTTTTTCCATCTGGGGACCCTTTCCCTTCTCAAAAAATCCCAAAAATCCCCAAAAATTGGCCCAGAATAATGTCCTTTGGCCTATTTCGGCATCCATGTTCCAAACCCCTTAGGATTTATTCTATTCCTTCATAATTGTTTCCATGTCTTCTTTCTAGACTCTCTCCAAGAATTTGAACTTAACCTGGATCTCTACCAATGATCTGGACCTATATCTTTAAAAACCACTAATTTTCAATTTCTGATAAATCTAAGTAGAAATGGAGAGTGGCTCTCTCTGACACTTTTGTATATCCCATCACTGCAGAAAAAACCCATAAGTTTCATCTCGATATGACTTAATATGTTCTTGTTGTGGCCAAAATACGATTTTGGCTCCAGACTTAGTTTTTTTTTAACTATAGGGCAATTTTGTCTATGTGGCATCCTTGATAACATGGATATTGATGTAGAATTATGGGTCCACATGGCACCCTAAGGTGATTCCATTTCACCCTCTTAGCCACCCTATCCCTACCGCGTCAGCCTTCATCTCCTTCTTCCTCTTTCTTTTACCTTTATTTTATAAATTAAACTTTATTTCAAGCCCCACCATACCCGGATGTCTACCTGGCACCTTCTTGGACCACAGATGGGACAGGGGTCCCACCTCTCCTTCCATACTTCCATGTGGCACCTATTCATTAGTTGCAGGGATGGGCACGTCCCATCCTGCACCCTTTTTCCTTGGGTGCACACAACCTACATACTCCTAGATCTAACGTTGGATATCGAGGGATGATCAACGACCCTCACCGATTTTTCATTGTCAACTTGCACGAGGTTTAACATCCCTCTATGATGCAAGAGAGGTTTTCTCTCGTGTTACATGGAATCGTATTGTTAGCTTCGCATTGCCAAATTCCTTCTGTGAAATTGCCTTGCTTCCATGCGATATTTCTTATGTTATTTCCCAATACCACCTCTCCTATGCGGAACCCATGCCATCCTAGGGCCCATCACCATGCACTATCGACCTTACCACCATGGCATGTTACCCACCGTGGACCTCTCAACTCCCATATTAAACGGCTAAGATGATCAGAAGATCGATGAATGTAATGCATTTCACATGGTAAGTTGCTTGGAGGTTAACAACACTTTACGGTGCGATAGAGGTTTTTACACACAATATGTGGCATGTTTTAATTGGTTTCACATATCCATGGGATATTTCAAAACCACTCTTCCCAGCATGTGATACCACCAATAGTACCACAGTATTTCACCCCACCACGCTAGTCTTCCACCTCACCATTGTGGTCTGCCATCTCACCACTGGACCTACCACCATGCAACCTACCACCCCGTGGACCTGCCACCATGGAATTGCATGTCACCACTACCACGTCACTACCATTTCACTAACATGTGGCCTCTATGTCATTGCCAACATCATGTACAAAAAAATACCCAAATTTTGAATTTTTCCATAATTGTATAATTTCCAAATTTTCACACAGGCCACCATGGAAGCTCTGAAATTAAGCTTCATATGGCCAAATTCTACCCTATGCATGTCAATTGGACCTCTGCACCTGAAATTCGACAGTTCCCATGTTGAATTCTCAATGAATTTTGTTGTATAAATTGGGGGTTTTTTTCAATTTCACCCAATTTCATGTTAGTTTCTCTTTACTGTCTCAAATTAGACCAATTATAGGCCCAAAAACACTCATTCAGAGGATAAAATTGGGGATTTTAAACCCCTGATCTCAGTTTCCTCAAATTCCTCCTGAATTTTCTCCAATTTCACTGGAATAATTTAGCAAATAAATTTGTAGCATCCTTTGAGATTTAATTCTACAAATTCAGCTTCTACATGTTAAGGCTGGCACATGCAAGCTCATTGTTTGAACCTGAGGCTCTGATACCATTTTGTAACATTCCCCATCTTAACTAAAGAACATTACTATGCGGAATACACATAAAAATAAAAATAAATCTTGCTAAATCATTTTCTTGTACCTTACCAGCTACAATTTATACACATAATTAACTAGATTATGATATTCATATCTAAATGCATATACAACATCCTAAAATGAACATGAATGCAATTAATAAGTAATTTAAAATATCACATAAAACCATTTTCATTCACAAATTAAAATTTGTAGCCATAAGACTCATAAGACTCATAAGAAAACTCAGATAACAAATAAACACTTATCTTTAAAATAATGTTTGTGCAACCAGCTACTTGGAAAGGATGTTCCTCCCAACCATAGACTTTTTGTTCCATATCTCAATAGCAAGTCACCCTCGAGTTGGGGCTAGGAATCTACAAAAAAGGGTGCCTCTCCCAATCCCCTCACAGCTCAATATATCACAACCCACTAATATTCTCCTACAACTATCCTAAATTTTCTCCAGCTCTCTTTCTCTTGACCTACCCAACTCAAGGAATGTACCCCTTCACTACTCTCAGTCCATCAGGCGTCCCATTCATTTATCAAGGTCTCTCTAGAACAAGTAATCAAGAATCTCTATGTTGGGAACTCGCTGCTAGGAAAACTACTAGGAAAACAACGACAAACACTTGTTGTTACAGTGCAACTCACTTAGAAGTTCACTCTTCGTGCCTTACAACCTGGCTCTTCAATTTCCATCTCCAAAAAACTCCAAAATTGATCCATCATACTCCAGAATTCATCTAGCCTTTATGTTCTAGATATGGTATTATTTTTTCCTACTCTCCCCTTGTTGTTCATTCCAAGACTAAATGCCAAAAAATGCCTAATCCCCCCATACGAATTTCCTTTACTTTCCCAAGAAAGTTGGTTTCTCACTATGTCGAATGTTGATTGTACTTCATCCATATGCTCTCCAATAACTATGGGATGTGACTCTCACACCCACCCTCTAACAGGTATTCAACGATTGGTCTCTCATACGCTCAAACAGAAATAGAAGGTTTCCCCAAATGATAATAAAATTTGGAAATATGGGTTTGGATTAATACCCATAAACTATTTCCCCCTTGGACCCCTCTTAGACACTCTCTTCTATTGTGGAAAACTCATCCCCCATTTATGTCCATATTCCCAGCAGGTGGTATCACATTTTATTTATTAAAGTTCATAAAATACATTATGCATATTACATTGTTTGGCCATAGCCATGTTCATATCTACATTATGCATTAATTAAACTGGGGATTTTACAAGCCCATCACGTCCATTATATTTTACCATGACCATATAATAATAAACTTCTACCATGTGTATCACTAACAATTCATATCACCAATAAAAAAATACCATGTGATATATGTATTCTAGATATATGTCATTCAATGATCATCAATCAAAAGGACCCGTATTTTTATATGGGTGAGCTAGCATGTATAACCAATGGAATTATACATGCCACTCAAATCATATTTGCATTTAAAATTGATAACACCTATCAAAAAAAACATTTTTTCCCATGGACTTAATACTTGTGACATTCCAACTCAAACATTACTTTTTATTCATGACCATAATTTCAACATGGAACCCACATGAACCTGTCAAGTGAATATTTTGATATACCATAGGCTTCTTTTGCATACTATGACTTTGCAACAAGACCTTTGTATATCTAAGAAAACCTTCATATGTATATATCATGCTTCCACCCTTCATACCTTGTCTCCATTATATGTATGTCAAACTTATATAGGCCATAAAAACTGTAAAGTTCATGAGCACTTAAAATGGTTTTAATTTGTATTACATATGCAATCATAAGAATAGGGTAGCATATTTTACAAGTGCCATGTCACAAAAATCTAAATAATGAATAGAGGCAATTATCATTGTCATGCATCGAATTGAAACACAACAACCAATATCATCATATGTGTCAAGAATCACACACACCATATCTTTTGAAGCTTCACCATAATGTCATTGATATGCGAATATGTATTACGTTGAGGAAAATGCTTGAAAATAATCATTAGCGTGTTTTATAATAGGGTGTTATCAATTTTCACATACAACCTTATGTGACTAATTTTTCAAATCTTAAAATTCCTTCTTAGTGATGCAATAGTAAACCATAGTTGTTATCATTGAACAATTTTACACTGGAAATTATTGACTAAAAATATGTGCAGCGGAAACAACAAGATCGAAGATGAATCATCAACGCATACAACACACAAATTTTCCATTCTGCAAATTTTGTCAATTTCAGAAATTCTGAAGGCAAAATCATCCCTCCCAGCCAATACAAATTCACCAAAACTGAGGACAACCTTGTCCTCCAATAACCAAGAAAATCAACAAACTAAACCTTAGCAAATCCTTGGAAATTTCCTCTACCCACAAGTCTGTCGCAGACCACCTGTACGTCTTGTTGATGTTTGTCATATGGTTGTATGAAATTTTCCCTACTCCTAACAAGAAACCATGTATGGACGTATGAAACTATCCCTACTGGAACCCATGTACATACACGATTGTTCCCACTACAACCCATGTATGTACATGACTGTTCCCACTGCAACCTGCGTACATGTACAAAAACATGTATGGACACTTCCGTACAATTCACTCCACTCTTACGGTTTCTTTTTTCTATGGATACCTCTCTCCCCCACACATGCAATGTGTTTTTCTTGCCGAGAAAAAAAAACAAAGAGTCATGAACCCTAGGCCATATTTTCCATAGTTGCAGAAATTCCCTAGCTAAAATAACCAAACTCCTTGACACAAGTGCAGACTCACTTATACCAACTCCATCATGTCACACTAATAATGAAATGTCACAATGACCTCTCTCCTTTATATACAAGTCCAATGAGTGAGTAGAGACCACTTATACCAACTCCATCATGTCACACTAATAATGAAATGTCACAATGACCTCTCTCCTTTATATACAAGTCCAATGAGTGAGTTTAAGAACCCATTCTAAACTCAACAATTAATTAGAATATTTAATCCTCTTTGTGGGTGTGACACCCCATCACAAGACCAAAAATCCCATCAACTTTCCCATAAGGCCCTAGCCTCACTCCAAGGTCGATTTCCCTGAAACAAAAAGCTAATTTGGTGCCAATGAATATTCCCACACTCCTAACACCTCAGCCTCTTGTGGGAATACCTCTTGAAGCTATAATATCACCAACACTCTCTCTTAGAGAGGGAGGTATCCCATCCACCATCATTTGGATGTACCTCTATCTTCCATAGTGTAAGTATCTCTAACTCTTGCACTGGATCTACTACCACAACAACACTACAATCCTCCCAATTGGATGCTCCCTCTATCACCGAAGAAAATCATGCTCTCCAATCCTCCTAACTGGCTCCATCCCTGGTCATTGAAGAAAATCCTCTTGTACATTCCTCCTGACCAGTTTCTCCCTCGGTCACTGAGGAAAATCCATCTCCAACAAATGGGTCCTCCGGGGAGGATATACTTCTATTCAAATCCTCCTTCTTCAAATCCTCATTTATGGCCTCCTCAACTCATGAAACCTTCTTGGAAGACTCTTCTCTTCCACCTGCACCTGAAGGTATACTCCCTCTGGATGAGTGATTCTCCCTTTGATCCTTTTGAATCCCCCTGAAGTCCAATTATCTTGGAATAGTCCTGGGAGGCTACTCCTCCCTACTGGATCCCGAGGGTTGACTCCCTCTAAACTCTAGCTCCCTATGAAACTATACCACGAGTGGAGATACCTGATCCCTATGAACCTGTCTACTAGTGGGGATTCATGTCTCGCCACTGGTGGAACTACCTGTCTCACCACTGTTGGATCCACCTCTCTGGTGGAGATACCTGATCCCTATGAACCTGTCTACTAGTGGGGATTCATGTCTCGCCACTGGTGGAACTACCTGTCTCACCACTGTTGGATCCACCTCTCTGACCACTGGTGGATCCACCTGCTCCTCCTCATTTGTCTCTATGCTACTATTGGCCATAACTCCTATAGGTCGGTCCCTTAGCCTATGTAGGTTTCCCTCTCTAACTCCAATAACCATTGTTTATATGAAGCTATATCGTCTGGGCACAAACAACACCTGTCCATATCGAAATAATATATGGTATCCCTTCCTCTCAATATATGATACTAAGAGAACACTCCTCTTGATTTATGGCTCCCATAACACATTTGACACCCTCAACACCTCACTTGTCTCCAATCGAAATGATATTGTACCAGATCCTCGTACTACATACTTGGATCCCATACCAAGATCCACACACAATTCCAATACAATCTCTATAAAAGTGTCAAATAACTCTCGTGCATTGTTCATATGGAAAGAGGATTTGTTATCCACCAACCAAGTCCCCCTACTGGAAACTATACATGAAATGGAAGAGACCAACAAGAGAAAGAGGATTTGTTATCCACCAACCAAGTCCCCCTACTGGAAACTATACATGAAATGGAAGAGACCAACAAGATCCCCATCTGGAACTTGTCTACAGCCTCATCAAACTCTGTTGTTGATGTTTGCTACCTTCTTTTTCTTCCCTTCAGGTGTGGACACTGTTAATCATAGTGACCATGTTCATGACACTCAAGACATTTGATCTTGCTAAGATCCTTCTTCCATCTCAAATCTGGAGATGATTCTCTCTCGGGAGAATCCATTCTCCCGAAGAACTTATTTTGCATAGAGAACCTCTTCTTCCCTTCCTAGTGTGGGTTGTAAGGGCCTGGTTCTCATCATTTCTACTCTTCATCACGCCATCCAAATCCTCCCTAGAGACTATTCGATTCTCCTCATGGATACAATCAGTCCATATTCTATCAAAGTTTGATAAATTCTCTCGTGCACAGATCCCTTGCACAAATGGTTCCCAAGATCTGGGAATACCTCTCAATGCCACATTCACCAACTCATCATCCTCCACCTTATCACTAATGGCCACAATCTAATCTTGGATCTATGTATTATTCATAATATAGTTCACAATTATGTCCTCACTGGACATGTTGACAACTTGAAGTTGGTGCTTCAAATGTAACTTCCTGCTTGTCTTCCCATTTTGGTATAGACCTACCAAAGCAACATACATTTATGTGCAAGATGTCTTATTAGTAATGTGATGAATCAAGTGATCCCTTACAGATTCTAGCAACACTTGTTTGGCTTTCACTTCCTTCTTCTTGTGTGTTGTCAATTTTTGTGAATCGGTAGGAGTTGCAACCACACCCTCAACATACTCCTTGATGTCATTTTCTTCCAATATAAGAAGAACCCTAGCCTTCCAATCCTGAAAGTTAGTTGTTCCTTCCAACCTTTCCTCAATCTTCAATGTGTTCGACATGGTGACCTGCCCAAAACAAGAACAACAATCCTCCGATGTTGTAGCCAAAAATGTGTCTCAATATAATCCCCTTCTCTTCAAATCCTCAGCTCTGATTGTTAAGCCCTAATATTGGCTCATTACCCCTTAATTGGGGCATATT
>CBVK0103334640.1:0-11758 GCA_900067695.1 Picea abies
CAAAATTTTATACAAACTATATAAAATCCTTTGAAATTTGAATATTTTTACAAACATAACTCCAAACATTTTATAGTTGGCATATGAAAGATTAGTAAGATTCACCAAGGTTTCTACATTTCAAAATAAATTTATATCCTTAAAATCAACTTATTCATTTGGATTGGTTAATGTTTCTTTATTTTAAAGTTGTTTTTTTTTTATCTATTGTGACTTTTGCTTATTTTTTAACTTCTTTAGGTGATATTTTTTTCCCTCTATCTAATAAGTTTCTCGTTTAATTTTTGTTGAGTAAATCTTCCATAACTTTTTGAGGAAACTTCCATGCTAACTTCATTATTAAGTCTTGCAATGTTATCTTCTTTTTATTGTGAAAATTTTCAAATATTTATTTTAAAAGTTCAAGATGAAAAATGTTTCCAATTCTCACAAACCTAAAATGATATTGATGTCTTCTCACACTACAATTTGAAATTGAATTTGGACACGACTACTAGTTGACAATTGTACAATGTTTACTCCACATTGTTTTTCATCAAACATTACCATTATGATTAGATTCGATTCACAAATTTGTAATTGGTTGGACAAATCTACATTGATATAATGACCACTTCCTTTGAAGACAATAATATGATAATGAATTTGCCTTTAATAATATCTTTCATCTTTATATGTTGTTAATATCTACTTTAAACTAATTGGAATGAATCTTCTTTTTTTTTTCAGATATCTTAATTTATTTTT
This sequence comes from Picea abies, assembly GCA_900067695.1. Taxonomy (NCBI): domain Eukaryota; kingdom Viridiplantae; phylum Streptophyta; class Pinopsida; order Pinales; family Pinaceae; genus Picea; species Picea abies. Next base: position 748 of record CBVK0103334640.1, read on the forward strand.
TCCTTTTTATTAAATAATATCTTCATTAATTAAAACTTCTAATCTATTTGAATCTTTCTAATTTGTTAAAACTAAATAGACATACTTAAGTGCAAAAGCCTAAAAAACTAATACCTTTCCTCAAATTCACTTCCTTGCTTCCAAGTGGTACTTTTTTTATTCATAATTTTCCTCACATTCACTTGCTTGCTTCCAATTAGTACTGTTATCGCACGGTTTGTAGGAAAGGTTAAATAGCTTGAGTCAAAGGTAGAAACCGGCGTAACAGGAGACATGATCTCCTAGTTATCCCTAGATATCAGGGATAACAAGTACCTTTTTTTATTCATAAATATTATGATATTTCAAATTGCACTTTTGATATGAATTGACACTTTTCAAGTCTTATATACCTTTTTCCCCTTTTTCCTTGGGATTTAATTTGACTTCTCAACTTAGAATTGTGATTTATATATGAATGTCAAAAAATTGTAACTTTAACACATTAATTGGGTTTGTACATAAAATGAGATATCATTATACTATATGAGGATTCCTAATACCTTATTACTTAGCTATTTATTGTCATTATTCATAAGGTAAGTTTATCATATATATATATATATATATAAAAGTGTGTGTATGGATTTCATATGAATTCCATAAAAGCTAATTTTAGAGTGGATGTTTTCCCACCTTCAAGTTTTACCACTATAAAATTCTGTTTTTTTTTCATTGTTTGTCATCTTTATTTTCATAATGAAATGATGTCATCTATAAGATTTTAGATGATTAAATTTTAAGTTCATGCTTATGTTATGTGTGTTAATTGTAAGTGACATGTATATTTTTGAAGGCACATAAATATGTGTCTTTGATTTGATATGAATGTAAATAAAAATAGGATTCCGAATAGCTCACTACTTGGCTATTTATTGTCACTATTCATAAGTTAAGTTTATCATACATTCATTAGGATTATATATATATATGCTAAAAAGTGTGTATGGATTCCATATGAATTTCATAAGAGCTAATTTTAGAGTGGATGTTTTCCCACCCTGAAGTTTTACCACTATAAAATTCTGTTTTTCTTTTCCATTGTTTGCCATCTTTATTTTCATAGTGAAATGATGTCATCCGTAAGATTTTAGATGATTACATTTTAAGTTCATGTTATGTTATGTGTGTTAATTGCAAGTGACATATTTGTTTTTAAATGCACATAAATATGTGGTTTTAATATGATATGAATCTAAATAAAAATAGTCAATGACATAATGTATTCCATTGATTAAAATTACTAAAAAACATAGCTTAGAAAAATAGTAATAAATTAATGGTCAAGTTCTGCAATTGGTAAAAATAAGGTAAGTGTTTTAGATAGTAGTTTGGTATAGACATGTCATCTGTAATTTTAAAGATACATGAATACTTATCTTTCATCTTCACATGAATATAATTGAAAAATATAAATATGACTTAATGGATTTTGTTGACTAAAACTAAGTATAAAACATAGTTGATAAAAATAATAATGCATTAATTGTTAAGTACTGCAATTGAGAAATCCATTCAGGTTTTTATCTAATAGTTTTTTATGAATATGACATATCTAGATTTAAAGGCATATGAATCCTTGTTCTTGACCTTCACATAAATGTAACCAAAAAAATGTTACATAATGGATTTCTTTGAGTAGAACTAAATATAAAACATAATTAACAAAAACTATCTTAGATTAATGGTTAAGTTTTGCAAATAAACAAAAACAATTTATACATATATACTTAATTATGTACATTGATTCATTAAGGATATCCTCACCTATACTTATCGGGCCATATATATTTCTATCTAGTTAATTATGCAAATATTTTATTTCACATAGTTGTTTTTGTACATCAATTTGTTGAGGATATACTTACCTAATAGTTTCTTAATCATATGCATTTATTTTTCTGGTTAACATTTCAAGCATATTATACACATCAAATCTAAACAATAGTATCCACTTATATTATCAAGGGATTTGAGAATGTACCTATGATGACAATTGAGTCTGACTGAGTAGTTTCATACAAAGGCTTTGTAAATAGGGTGTCTTATCATGAGACATTGGATGAAGTGATTAATTTGATGATAAGATGAAGGGTGAAATTTGGTGGCATTGTTGTATGTTGGCATATTTTTCTAATAGTGAAGATTTGACATTCTAACAAAATGCACATCCAAATGGTTTAAAAAAAAGACCCATAATGCATGGTAGGATGCGAGTGGATAGATTGGGTAATTTGGCATGCACTATAATGGACCAAGTTTTTTTTCAATTAAATCTTCCCTTAAAACCTATTAATTGTAAAAATGTATGTAATTCTTTAATACAAAAAAGAACGGGTTGTCATCTCAGCGTACACTAGTAGATCCAAAATATCACAAAGCAAGTTTGACTTAAACCAAAACACCCCTCATCATGAAGTCTTAATAATAGTCATAAGAAATAGAAAAACATTGGGCCTATGCTTGATACAAATAACTACTTTATCACCCAACTAGCCACAGTAGGAGTCTAGTCATGGTCATCTAGGCCCTTGTGCCAACTAATTGTTGAAGAATCAACATTAATAACAACCACAAGGCTCCACCCATGGTCATATAGGTTGTTTTGAGATAAAAAGTGCTAGAATGGGAAATTGTTTATCATGACACAAGGGTTACCAGAGAGACTATATGTGCACCCTCATCACTCCCAAACTTGTCAAACATCCTTATGGTGGGGCTTGTTGTGATTTAACCCTGCAAACCCAAGTCAATAAGGCTACCCTTTGGCCCAAAGAAGCCAAATATGCAAGAAGAGTTTGGAGGTACACAACTCATTCATACACTACAAATTACCTATGATCATAAAATAGACCTCAAATTCATACTCCTTAGGAAAAATCATGAAAAATGTGTATAAACATGACTATGTTTTGTCAATATACCTCATGACACACATATCGAGACAACCATACTTGACATGTTCTTTTGCATGTACTTTGAGAAAGACAACACAACCTCGATATATGTGCCCTTAGATATTTTCCCTCAAAATGCGTGCAGACATGGGAATGTGTGCATGCCTTGGGATACATGCCCAATATATAAGACACGAGCCCTCCAACCTCCATCTGCAACTTATGGCAACATAATGCTATTTATGGTGCAATGATGTAACAAGAGGTTGGCGTGGCCTAGTTGCTAGACCCCTAGAATATAGCCCGAAGGTTCTTGGTTCGATTCTCCACTATGTGCATATATTGGTTTTGTTGTTACATATGGTTATAACCATATGTCATATATATGGTATATGTTTAAACCCATAGACATATTCGCTAGCCCCTCCGCAGACTATGTGTTGGTTACATGGATTGGTAACTTAGTGATGAAGCTTCTTCACTCTTCCATATTGATGAACATTCTGGAACTCGGTCTTCATCTTGGATCTCTAATCTTAGGTATTAGATCAATGTATTTTTGTCTGCTTTTCTGGAACATGGATCTGACTCTGGCCTTCGACACTATTGATAATAACTTTGGTTCTAACTCATAGATTCCCTGACAACATAAGTCTCATTCACTGAATCTCTGCAATACATGTATTTTGTATTTCAACATGCACTCTCATCTCTTATTGTTGAAGATAGTCTATCTCGGCCAATCTGCAACCAATTCAAATGATGAACTATGCCTTGCCCTTTTGGACTTGTTGTTCTTGTGTTGTTGATGTATCTATAGGAGTCTCTGAATGAATTCCATGTTCATTACTCTCCTGCCTTGAAAACAAATTTGTTTTTACTGTTACCATATGTACTTGACTTGATTTCGTTCAAGGTATACATCCACAAGAACATGACATAGTATTAATATATGCCTATAGCATGCACCTTTATGCCTCTTATTTATGAAGAGGATTATTTCCCCTTTACCAACTCTAGAAAGTTTTGCATTACATTGATGCCCTTTCTGCTTTTGATATACATGTTCCAACTTCCTGCATTGTTTTGTTCCTTTGCCTTCAGTTCTTTGGAATAACAAATGTTGACTTAGACAATTTGATCCATATGTAGTCCTTTAGCTGATTACAAGACAATACAATTGTCTATATTGTTGTCTAAAGACTTTAGAAATATCTATAACGAGATTCCCCCCACTCTAAAACAAAGTGGCTATATAGAAATCTATTTTAACGAGATTCCTCTCACTTCAATCATATGTAAGGTGGCTATCTAGAAATCTCTTTTAATGAGATTCCTCTCACTCTAAACGTCATATAAGGTGGCAATATATAAAATTTCTTGCAAAATTTCTTTCACTCTTATTTACATATAAGGTGGAAATATAGAAATTTTATAGAGTCCCTCTCACTCTTATAATTTACAATGAGTGGCTTACAAGTCTTCTAATAAACTTTAGGAGATATATACATATTCATATTACATTTACAAATATACATTACATTTACAAATATACATATTTACAATGAAATCTTTGTTGATGGATGGTTTTTTAATGGACTCATCCTTCCCTTGGTACTGGAAGAAATCTCACAACTTCCTACCTCTGATAATGCCTCTGACATTGATGATGAATCTGACATTGAATCTAATGTAGAATATGATATTGAATCAAAGAAACCATTAGACCAAACTATAAGCCTTCCCAGTAACCTATATAACCTCTCCTTGTGAACACCAAGAACTATTGTTGTGTTTGGAGCAACTTCCCTTGAATACAAAAGTACATGACCATTCTGGAATGTGACTACATAGCCTTCATATTCAAATGCCGCAAGTGATAGTAGGTTTACCTTTAAGTCTAGAACATGCAACATATGTTCTATTCCCAGAAGTCCTCCCGACTCAATCTGGAATCTTACGTATCCATACCCTCTTATTGCTTGTCTGGTGTTAGTTCCATATCCTGCATAGCAATCTATGTTGGACTATGAGAAAGTCAAAAATATTGATCTCATCTCAGTCAGGTGGTGAGATGAGCGACTATCCACGAACCATTCCCCGATTTATTCATATATCACTTTTCCAAGACCATCCATTAGGAAGTATTATTTCTTAAACCTTTTAGTAAGATCGTTAACTTCATTTGGAGTTGTTGCTTATCTTATTAAAAGTGAATTTACATCTTTCCTATGCTGCTTCGAGACAAAAGTGCAAGTAAAATGTCCAACACTTCTCGATATGATGTCCACTTTTACCACAATAAGAGCAAAGTGTCTTGTTCCCATCTTGGACCCACGATCCCTTTTTATCGTTCCCCTTTTTTCTTTGCTTTGAGAAATGATATTTACCTTTAGCCTTCTTCTTAGAGGGCTTAACTTGCACAGACTGTCTACTTCAAAATTTCTCCACATCATGGTTGTTAGTTCTATAGGAAGCACATGGATATCTAGACCATTTTCCAATGGGAAAAGTCTTCATTCTTTTTCCTATACATGCACATCTTTCTCTGGAGATGTCTTACACATGTTACCTTTCTCTAGAATGGAAGGAAAGACTAATTTTTTGTGAAGGACTTCTTCATCTAAAGTTTTATTTGCTTCAACTATCCTCAAGCATTCTCCATCTTAACGGGAAAAATAATAATATGAGTCATCTTTCATGATCATTCCTTTTGAAAGAGGTAGTGTTTTTTGCATCAAAGACTTTACATTCTCAGTTTTCCAATATTCATGGATTGGTACTGATGATGCTATTACTTGATTCTTGATCTACAACTTTCTTTCCAACTCATGAAAAATACCTTTATGGAATTCCTCATGATATATTAGTCGATCTTCCAGGCTTTGCTTCTCTTCCTCAAGAGCTTGTAATTGCATTCTTAAATCATAATTCTCCTTCTGGATTTTTCGATTAATGTTCTTTTGCAACCTCAAATTAATGAGAAATTTACCCATTTTTTCCTCTTGATAAGAGTCTTTAAAATATTCACTAATTGAATTCTTGGATCTCATGTCACATCAATAGCTTGCAAATACATGTCAAAACTAGTTTCGATACCACTTGATCTGAAGATCCTTAGACACCACTTATTACTTTACCATATATACATACAACATCTAACTTGATTCAAAATTAATTTCATGATCGTATTGAGGTGATTTGTAGAAAAATGATGATGTGCTTCTTATCCAAAAACTCATAAATTGATGATTAATTTGCAGAATGATGAGATGACACAACAAAAAATAAAAGAACTCAAAAAATATATATTGATGACATATATCACTTCATATTCAAAGTCCTTTTAGATAACATGATTGATCTCCATCATCTCTAAACACCAATTACATTACAACATGAGCCTACGAAATCCATTTTAATGGACTCTCTTTAATTTCACTACTCAAAACAAGAAAATGAGGTCACCATTAGACTCGCGAAATTTTGAAAAATTTTACTTTAAAGTCGACCAATTTCCAAATTGGCTCAATTTCACCCTCTTTACATGCCAAACAATGCACTATGGAACTCATTAACGGAAATTTGGACTAAGACTTTTACAAATGACCTCTGATCATAAAATAGACCTCAAATTCATACTCGCGAAAAATCTTGAGAAATGAGTATAAACATGACTATGTTTCGTCAATATACCTCATGGCACACATATCAACACAACCATACTTGACCTCTTCTTTTGCATGTACTTCGAGATAGGCCATACAACCTCAGTATTTGTGCCCTATATCGAGATCTGCATCATTAGAATGTGTGCAGAAATGGGAATGTGTGTAGATCTTGGGATCTGTGCCCAATATATAGGGAGTGGTCCCTCTAACTTCCATCCACAAATTATGGCAACTTAATTCTATTTATGGTGGAATCCCGTAACAAGCGGTTGGTGTGACCTAGTGGTTAGACCCCCTAAATATAACTCGGAGGTTCTGGGTTCGATCCTCCACTATGCGCATATATTGGTTTTGTTGTTACATATGGTTATGTATAATTATAGCCATATGTCATATATATGGTATATATTTAAACCTGTCAACATCAAGGATGATTTTAAGGATAGAAATTTATATTAAAATGTAGAAACATGTCATGTTAATTTATGGGAGATACAAGTGATATATGCCATGGTGTTTTGAACAGATGTTTATGGTATGCTACATGATGTTGATGTTTTATATTTGATGATTATATTGTGGAGGAACAAGGAAAATCTATAATTGATTATTGAAATAAAGGGTGAATAATAGAACAGGACCCCACCTATTTAGTTATATTGTTTATTAATTATCCTTATCATAAAGTTACTTGTCCTATTTATTAACTAATTTTATTTAACTTAAATAACTAAAAGTAGTTCATCTACTTGGAGAACTACCTTAGAGAGAATAAAATGAAGAAAAGAAGGGAAAGGAAGGCATGAGGAGTTAGAGAAAAATATTAGGTTTTCTCTTGTTTCATGCATGGAGAATTTTAAGTATGGAAGTTTATATTAAAATGTAGAAACATGGGCTAATCTTACTAGTCCTTAATATGCAAAATGTAAAATTTTGGCGATAGTTTTGTAAAAATATTTAAATTTTTAAGGATTTTATATAGCTTCTATAAAATTTTAGTGATTTTTAAGGTAAAATAATTTTATTCTATGGAATTTGGGCGAATCATTTTTGAAAAAAATGGAAATTGACAAATCTTTTTTGGGAAAAACCATGGAAAATTATCCCATTGGCGTAATTTAGCCCATAAAATCATCTATGGACTCGACATATTTGCTAGCCCCTTCGTAGAATATGTGTTGGCTACATCTATTAGTACATAAACTAGGGGATGTGGGCTTATCCCTCAGCCCCTTTTCCCCCAAATGGAACTTTAACTAAATTTAAATAATATTTAATATGGTTAATAACCATTAGTGTGGCGCAATGGCAATGGAGGGTTGCGTTAAGGATAATGGAGGTCACAATTTCGACCCCCATGGACTCCATAATTTTGGTAACCACTAAACAATATAGGCCAATGAGAGGTTGCCACGTGGCAACCTCTCATTGGCTCCCTTTGTACTCTATATGCCATGTGTCAATAGATGATTGGTCCAACTAGACTATACGAGCTTACCCAGTGACCTTGTCAATTGTCATGCCACATCACATGCACGGTCATGTGCCATGTGTCACCCTTGTAGTGGCGATACTTGTCACCCCTTGACTTTGCCCTTTGACTTTTGACTTTTTGACCAAACTTTGATCGCTCATAACTTTTGCATACAAACTCTATTTGAGGTGATTTTTGCACCGTTAGAAATATATTTCCAAACTATACATACTGACATCCTTTTCTTGGTCATTTTATATGGTTGAATTTTGAGCTTTTATGGATCCCTTGGGACCTCTGTGAGCATTCTGGATCCTCCTGGACCTCTATGAGCGTTCCTTAGATCCTCCTGGATCACCTAGCAAGGTAACCTTCTAGGGCAAGGAAGCGGGAACATATTGTTGGCAAATAGACTCTACCCATGTCTATACATTTTGAGCAAGGGGAAAGAACTATAAATAGTGTTTCAAGGTTTATACATGCCCACATTGTGAACAATGTGGGTTTTTTGCTCCTCAATATGTCATTTTTTTGTCTTCATGGAGACCCCCCACCACTAATCTCCATATAAAAAATGTTTGTTTTTGGTTGAAGAATGGGTTTTCCAAATGTTGTTTAAATGAATTAACTAATCTCCATATAAAAAATGTTTATTTTTCGGTCGAAGAATGGGTTTTCCAAATGTTGTTTAAATGAATTAACCATGTCTTTTTCTTGGATTTCATCTACCAAAATTTGTTCAATCGATATTAAAGTAAGATGTTGGAGCATAGCCACTTGTATCCCATGGTCATCTTGAACTTGTGAAAGACAATGGTTGTACCCCATTTCTAGTCTCACCATTTAGAACAAGGTGTTGGAAGTCCAAGTTTTGAGGGAGAGTTCTTTCTAGTGCAAGAAGGGTTTGATCTCTTTGTAGGCCTTCCAAATTCTCTGTACAAAAAAAGTGCCTAGAATTTTCCCTTGAGGAGGTTATTAAGATATTTTATAGAGAAATTCATTATTACACTTTTCCCCCCAATGACACACCTTGCTCAATCTAGCACCTAAGAAGCACTTTCCAAGCCTCTTTAGCTTCCATAGCACAAATCACCCACTTGGAACACAATTCCTAGGATTGAATCCTATTTCTAATGATGCCCAACCCCAAAACTTCTCATAGGGAAACTCACAATTCCCAATTTCCCCACTGAGAACATGGCCTTTGATCATGTTTATCTCATATAATGTTGAAAGGGACTTATCAGGGAAGCTATAGGATGCAATTGAAGAAACCCAACAAGAAGATGTCAGGAAGAGGATTGAATAACTCCATGGATTTTTTTTTATTAATGTGATTCATACATAAATACATTGAGAGATGACTCTTGGTTTCATATTGCAAGAGGTACAATGACTCTTGACATTCACCTATGACTTCTCATATTTCTCTAAATTAATATTTACAACTATTTTACAATATACCATTTGTGAGAACATAAATTATAGCTCAAGTTAATGAAATTTTGTTTTGGTTAGACATCTATCACTTATTTGGGTTTCTTAATTGATTAGATGTGTATATGTGCAAATCCAATTGAGGTAAACTATTGGCCAGAGCCTACTACTTACTATAGATTTGAAATTTTTTGGGGGGAACAATGAATTCCTATAGGAAATTCATTAGGCACTTTTCACACATTTTTCACCCTTTACGACAACTCTCGAACTAAGAGAAATTATGTTGTACCATGGATGCCAACAAAGTATTCCTCCAACACAAGAATGCATTGTGTTTTGAATCAACACTTTGCCCCGTGGATATTTATTGGCGTGTATTGGGTAGACCCAGGGTTCAACATTAAATCACCAAAAAAAATCTAAAGATATCAACCCTTTTGGCATCACCCACAAGCAGGTGAAGTCTCACTCAAGGTATCTATGGGGATTGCAGGAACCAGATTTATGCAGTCATGGAGGAATGAGAGACATTCATCATATTCGTTATACTTAACATTCATTCTACCTTACAACATGTGTGCATAACCATACTATCATATAACATATTCATATTAACCATTCATACATTACATGTGTGCCATAAAAAACAAAAAAGAAACACATCACAACACATCATACATCATAACACAAAGATTTAACGTGGTTCACCACAAACTGGGCTACATCCACAATGACATGCTTCTTGTATTATTGTTCAACCTCATCTCTTACAAAAGGTGTGCACTGCGCTCATACAAGATATCTCAGTTATAACCCAACATGCCCTTGCTGTTCATGCATACAATGCACACTTAACTCTCGAGTGATATTCAACTTAGGTCATATTTGACTTACAGTTACTTCTCGAACCTTAGAACTATATTCTCTCAACTCATAAGTTCACGACTCTTCTCCAACCCCTTTACCCAAAAAACCATTTACATATTTATACTTTTACAATAGAGCTTAACCCATTACAATGTGGACAAAATGTATAACTACTTCTAACTAACTTTTTCCTTCCGCGTGCACTGACCCCTGAAAATGTGTTAACTTCGTTCCTTTATTTCGTGCGCACTACTCTTTAGTTGATTTGTCTCATGGTTTTCTCCTACACGATTCCCAAAACTTGTCCCAAAATGACTTGCTCCAACAAGCCCCCAACACTCACCCATGGCTCATCCCGAGCCACTTCAAGCCTACTTCCACGTCACCTTGAATTTTTGGAATGTTTCTCTTGCAGTCACGACCTTTTCCTTTACTTGTGTTTCCTGCTAAAAAATTTCCTCTGTTGTTTCTGCAGTAATGTGGGTCTTCAACTTATCTTCACTCTCTTGCACTACCTACTTCACGATGCCTTGTGCAAATACAAGTTCCCTTGCTACCCAAAACACTTCCTTTTAACACCCTGTTTCCCCCAGTCTGTAAAAATAACTATATTGGCCAAGAAC
>CBVK0103334722.1:0-10095 GCA_900067695.1 Picea abies
GATTATCACATATTTTTATTTAAATTATATCACCATTCTAATTTTAAACCATATCCATTTAAAATACATATCAACTTTTTTTCTTTAAAATCTCTTACATCAATTCAATTTAATTAACTAAAATTTAAAAATTAAATTATTACAACCACCCGTTTTGCACTTTCAGCCAATTATTTGTCTCTTGTGCGAGCCTACCCCATTCTCGAAATCTCCTTCTTAACTGAATTTTTAAATAACAAAAAAACATTTAAATGCGTGAAGCCAACGTCTATCTTGCCCGTACAACATCCAAAGTCAAAAGCAATGCTTGGAGAAGGGGGACTAATCTTCCAGTTTATTCTATGTATAATCTAATTCTTTGGTTAATCTAATTGAACGTGCAAGAACCGATTTTAAAATGGAATCGAAGCGTTGAAACTTGTGGTGGCCTTCGCATCCAAGAAATCCGGATCATGAAAGAAGATCTTAGATAATAATTACACTGCCCTGAAAAATGGTAACCTCAAAAACCAACAGTGGGTGGAGTGAAGCCAATGATGGTTTGGTGGAGTGAAAACAATAATGGTAGTACTTACGGTTACAGTCAGGCGCCATTGGCCACCAACAGCAAGCCTTCATTTCATTTCATGAAGAATATCTTAAATAATAATTACAAGGCCCTGAAAAATGATAAGCTCAAAACCAAGAGTGGGTGGAGTGAAGACAATAATGGTTGGTGGAGTGAAAACAATAATGGTAGTACTTACGGTTACAGTCAGGTGCCCGTTGGCCAAGAACAACAAGACTTTACGACAGTGATCTATATAATTTGAACAGAACAAGCCATCATTGACTTCATCATTCACAGGGCAGGGCAGGGCAGTGGCCTTCACAGAGCAGGGCAGGGCAGTGGCCTTCACAGAGCAGAGACGAAGGTTATTTGGGGTTGGGTAAGCGCAAAGGCAATGGAGTTGTTGATTATCCTGATGGTCATGTGGGCAGTTCTTACTCTTCTGGCATTCACAGTTAATGCAGACAATGTAAGTCATACCCACTACATTCCTCATCAGTAAATACTGATAATACTCCTACCCAGCTGATGCATGTTTGTATAGATATGAGTAGTTTTTCTATGATCAGTATATATGTATATATATCCATAAATTACAATTTCTTTTTGTGTTTATGGCAATGGATTACAGGTTCACATTGTGTATATGGGACAGAAGCAATATCAGGACCCCGATCTCAATGAACAAATGCACCATGGGGCTCTTGCTTCAGTGCTTGGAAGGTGCTTATTCTCAATTCTGATCCTTATCTTCAGTGCAAAACTTTGTTGGAAGTAGCAGTTTCATATCATAGCAATGCTTATCCCACATAACATTTATACTGCAGCAAGGAGGCAGCACTTGATTCCATACTATACAGTTACAAGTACAGTTTCTCTGGTTTTGCTGCTAAGCTCTCCCACTCTCAAGCCAAAGCCATTGCAGGTGGGTGGCAGAAATGGCCCAACGAACCATGAGCTACTGTAGTATTTTGTTTTGTTTTTGCTTTTGTTCCTGTAATCCTCATTAAGGTCATTGTTAAACATAAAAATACATAAAGGATAAAACAGTCCTAAGTTCTAATCCTGTGAAGATGGGATGCAGATGTCCCTGGAGTGGCCTGTGTTATGCCCAACAAGATTATAAATATGCACACTACACACAGTTGGGAGTTCCTCCACCTAAAGCCTTCATCTCCCAACGGGCTACTCAACAGAGGTAGGATGGGAGAGGACACTATTGTGGGTGTTATAGACACAGGTAAGCTGTGGGATGTATTTTTCTCTTGATTTCCCCGTTCCAAATGCTCCAATTCAATATCCGTGGCTATTATAGCAACATCTAAGCCGCGAGGTAGTATCCGATGTATTTGAGGCTATAATCATTTATGTTGCAGGAATATGGCCTGAATCTCAAAGTTTCAATGACAGCCACATGGGACCTATACCGTCCCGTTGGAAAGGAATTTGTCAGGAAGGGGAGTTATTTAATTCATCAAATTGCAACAGGTCTGCTGTATATCATCCATCTCATTTCTCATTGATGTTTAATTCCTTGCAGATATACATTTAACAAGTCTCTTTTGAGATCAGGGGTTGATTTTGACTGGCAGTTTCTGTCTTTAAGAGAAAGATGCTCCATTTATTATGTACAAAAACATGAATTGGGTTACATTCAGATATTCCCTGGAAGCGGTACTTTGAATCTTTATCAGACTGAACTTTAGTTAGCTCTTCTTTGAAGTGCACAAATTGAACTCTGGTTTCGCTAGGTGTTTCGCTAGCCTGCTAACATATATGACTTGTAAAATGCCATTGGAAGACCATTGAAATTTTTCAAATTAAAATTTGACTTGTTGATATCCATTATATAAAGCAAAAGGGCATTCTTGTATTTTTCTTCTTCACAATCCTCTCTGACCATATCTTGCATTCCTAGCAAGATTAATGCTTCAGTCACCGGACTTTTCCCATTTGACTCCAGACAAAATCTATTTCTTGAGACTTGAAGCCCTTTTCTCCTTCTCTGAATTCTTTATTTTCTCTCTCAGCATATTGCATATTGACTTTAGCTTATGGTCCAGGAAGATTATTGGTGCGCGCTGGTACATTCGAGCATATGAGGCTGAATTTGGACCACTAAATAGGAGTGATGTAAAGGAGTTTTTATCACCCCGGGATGCTTTGGGTCATGGAAGTCACACTTCTTCCACAGCAGCAGGCTTATTTGTAGATAATGTGAATTTTATTGGGCTTGCCCCAGGATCTGCAAGAGGGGGTGCCCCTCAAGCTCGCATTGCAATGTACAAAGTCTGTTGGGCTACTGGTGATTGTAGCTCAGCTGACATACTTGCTGCCTTTGATGATGCAATTCATGATGGAGTTGATGTAATCTCTGTATCTCTAGGATCGCCACCTCCACTTGATGCATATTTTGAAGACCCCATTGCTGTTGGGTCATTTCATGCTCTAGAGAAAGGAATTGTAGTAGTTTGTTCAGCTGGAAACTCTGGACCTTTCTCTGAGACCGTTACAAACACTGCTCCTTGGTTAATCACAGTGGCAGCCAGTACAATTGACCGAAGTTTCCCCACAGCCATCACTCTCGGAAACAACCAAACATTTAAGGTTAAAACATGCACTCTCTTTAATTTCATATTTTAAGCATCTTATGCTGATACTAAATTGATTCTTTTGATTAAGAATGCTAGTTCAGAGGCATTATTAAAAGTTAACTCTACTGTTACAGGGTCAATCATTCTATACTAAACAGCATGGTATGAAGTTCTATAGCCTTGTGTATGCAGAAGACATTGCTTCTACTGATGCAGCTGTCTCCAGGGCAAGGTACTCTTTTTACAATGTATTACTTTACTGTTAGAGTTTCTCCGGTTATTTCATTATCTGACACCTGGAAGGAGATAGTAGTTCTCAAAGGAAGACTTCATCTGCAGGACTTGCGAGGCAGGATCTCTGAATGCCACTTTAGCAAAGGGTAAGTTTGTTCTATGTTTCCAAACTAGAACCCAAAGGCCAAGCAATGATGCAGCGCTCAGTGTCTACAGTGCCAAAGGGATTGGAGTGATTTTTGCACAGATTCCTACCAAGACTATAGTTTCTTCTCCCCTTATTCCATGCGTTCAAGTGGATTTTGAAGTGGGCACAAGTATTCTTTCCTACATACGAACATCAAGGTAATACATCATTATTTCTACAAAGGATATAAACATAGCCAACAGCCTGCATTCAGAGCTGTCAGGCCAAAACAGAGCTTTGACTAAGGATGCCTTGAGCTATTCTGCAGATACCCAGTTTTGAGAATAGCTGCTGCAGAAACAGTTTTGCGCAAGACATTTGCTCCTGAAATTGCTTATTTTTCTTCTCGTGGACCTAGCTCTTTGTCTCCGTCAATATTAAAGGTAAGTAGCTTGCATGCTTCCCTTGATTTGCACCTTATATCTATTAATGATTATCAAATTTGACTGGTAGGCATTTCATCAACTTAAGTGATAGAGGCTTCTTTTAGTATAGTAACCATGTTGAAAATTTCAGAAAGTGTGAAAATCATGACAGCTCTACTATACAGAGATTCTTGCTATATAGATAACTCTTCTTTGAAAAGCAAATCGTTGACCTTGTCCTAGACTTGGAGAATAATGCTTTTGCAGTCCTTTTATGGTTAAAATGTCCCCTAACAGTCGTTAAAATCTTCATACTTGATACAAACTGTGGACAATGCACCGAGTCTCTAGTTTTCTGTATAGAATACCTCATGGTTTGTCGATCATTCTCTTTTATGTGATGTTCCTTATGCTTTATTTGAAGTTCAGAAATTCGACATTGCTTTTTATTTTATTGGTGATGTCTTTTGCACCATTGTCTACGACAAATAAAATATTCTCTTACTAGCATTGATCTTCAAATATAACTCCGTAGGTAGAATTTCTAGGGTTTTCCATTCTTGTGATTATTGTGTTGTTGAAATGAACAATTTTGGTATTGTGTTTCCTTTTGAAGGGTAACTTTATGACTATCATTATGATAAAGAAGATGCCCCCTGAATTATTAAGTTCCTGGTGATGTTAACATTTGATGTTGTTGGTGCCATCCACATCTCGGTGCCATCTACACAAGAAGCATATGCCTCACAACTGCATGGTACACCATCAACCCTGTATCATCCATGTGCATGCTAGAGGCATCATTGTCAACAGTGCAAGCCTCATAATTTTGTGGTAGATCATTCAAACTCTTGTGGCCTTGTGAATTATATACCACAATGCCATGATCAACAATCAAGGATTCAATGAACAGCAAAAGCTTAGAGGCCAAGCCCATATAAACCATACCTCTCCAATAAATGAACCATGATAAGGACAATGGATCTCCTCCAATTATGGCAATTGATGGTAGTTGCGTTAACCTTCCAACTCCAACCCGTCAAACTCGGTGGGAGTAACAAGATAGCTCTCCATTGACAAAGTTTATTATGACATAACAACCTCTTTCTTCATGCGACATGCACACTTTTTGGTTTTCATACTGTAGAACAATCTTGCATAATTTTGTATACTCATGGAAACTGAGTGTCTTTGAACTTTACAAATATCTTGCATATTTCCCCTTCTCTCAAATTCTATGGCCTCCCACCAACCAAATCCACACAGCTTGTTGAATCTTCTCTCCTTGCAAAATCCACACTTCATTTTATATCCAACATGGCTATAAATGCCACTCGTTTGTGATCTTATGTAATGTCCCCCACCTCTTGATGAAGAGGTGATGAGGAGACTCAGTGGCCTGGGCATCCCCACTAGGTCATAGTCTCACACTGAGGGGGAAAGTCAACTAGACTAAGGTTATATTCTTAAGTTGACTTGAAGAAAAAGGTTAAAAGAAGTAAAAGATAACTCAATAATAGAATATAAGTTAACCCTGGGAGTTAATCTAACTCAACAGAGGAATAGAAGAACAAGTATAAATAGAAGGCTGGGGCGCACCTATTATTCATTCTGGATTTGGTATATTGCTTGTTATTGCTCTTGAGCATACAGTTTGGGGGTTTTGCTATACAAACCCTTGTGAGCAACTCAGTGGTGAAATACCCACTCAGTGGTGAAATACCCACTCACCTTGTTCCACAGCTTGGTCTCGGGGATGAAAGATTCCTCCACACCATTCTACACTCAGCATACTTCCACCTAGCAGGGCCGTACTGTTCTTGAGTTTCCAGCAAGGGCACACCATCATCTAGAGAAGGGTTCGATACAGCTGATCAGGAGAGCATTTGATCATTCTGACACTTGGGTTTTACTTGCAGGGGCCCGACCTTCATTTTGAGGGTTTTTTCGGAGAGTTATCACCATCAGATCTTTAGCTTCAGATTGGGACGACTTGGAGGCAAAGGGACGTCCCATGATTCAGTAAATCTCATATCTAGAAAGCTTCACCTAGAATTTGAGTCTGAAACTTCTCCTACGGGGTTCTCTTAGCCCGATCTACATTCTTGGGAAGTTTTAGGGCATTTGGAGGCTTTTCTCATCAGGGCCGAACTACCTAGGGTTCCAGGCATCGGGGAGGGTGCAGCTTCAGTAGAAGATTCAGAGTTTAGAGGAGATTGCCTTGGCCATTCAGCTTGAGATTTCAGGAGGGTGTTTCTATCACCCCAATCTATCAGTTGGCAGAGTTTGGGCTCATTTGGAGTTTTCTTGCAGTTGGGCCGAGTTATTGAGGGTTTTCAGTCGTCTAGTGGAGCGTGGCATCTTCCAGCTTGAGGAATCGACATTCAAATCTACTTGTATCGGTCTTCATCTCTTATTCAGCCTTTGGAGGCTTATTTTGTATCGGCAAAACATTTTGTAGCAGCTTGTATTTCTTATCTATTGGGTCATCTGAGGATTATTCCAGATCTGCCCTCTATTGTATTGGTTCCATGCTTCTTATAATAAAAGGTCAGATCTTTGCTTGTGTTTCTATATCTTGAATATATTGTGATCTTTCACGTGTTGGGACGAATCTTGTATGAACACACTTAATAACTGGATAACTCAATAAGTCACCTGCACATCATACACAACAGAGATAGTTAGTGGTTTCAAGCAAAAAATTGGCTTGGGATCATTACATCTTAGTAGCACTACTGGTAGCAATACAATCAACATAACTCATCTTTGCTCTCAACAACACACTCATTCATTGGCAACATCTTTGCTCTCAACAACACACTCATTCATTGGCAACATCTGTGCTCTCATTGCCTTGCACATCACACCAATGCCTAGAACTCTCACTTGGGATGCTTACTAATGCATCCCTCCTCACCCTTTTATAGACTAAGGAAGAGTGGTACAAAATGGGTGATAAAATGCCTCTAGTGGAACACCCCACTCAAACTCATAAATAGGCCCCATTGTTCAGCAATAAAGCACACCTAATAGTCTAGAGGAATGCACCTCACTTGATTTGGAGTGAATGTATAGGTAAGTGTGCCCTCAAGGAAAGGCCTTGCATTAATTGTGCCATTAGGAATGGATGTGCCCATCCTGGAAGAGGGAACTCCAACATTAACACATTCCATCACCCAACACTAATGTGTCCTACCAAAATGCACTGTAACTCCTATAAACCAACATAGAGAGGTAGAGAGTGATAAAACCAATTCACCCTCCTCTGCTTCTCCCGCTTACTTGTGCCCATCATGTGTAGGTAAGTGTGCCCTCAAGGAAAGGCCTTGCATTAACTCCTATAAACCAACATAAAGAGGTAGAGAGTGATAAAACCAATTCACCCGCTTACTTGCCATGGATGAAGAGAGTCTTCTCATGAAGGTGAACAAATTTGGAAGCAACATGTAATTTAACACTTCCTCTTTGTGAGGAGGGTGTTCTTCAACAACACCAACTTCTCCCTCGACATCTCAAACTTCCCCATTCACTAGAGGCTTCGTCCAAATATCAATGACCTGTCAATCCATAGGATTGTAGTCCAACACTACAATTCCCTTGTAAATTGGGTCTCTCATCAAATGGTACTAAATATCAATATGTTTGGAGCGATCATGAAATACTAGATTCTTAGAGAGCTTGATGTCACTGTAAACAACAGTGGGATTCGACAACTGATTGGTCAACTCTGCATTCAACTTGTGAAGCCATATGGCTTCAGATGGCTTCACGACAAGTAGAGGAAGCTGCCATATACTTTACTTTAGACGAATTGAGAGCAACTGTTGCGTTCTTCCTGTTGAACAATGTTAAATTTTCTCCTTAACTCGACAATTGGTTTCAAATAGATTACTTCTATTGAATAAAAGCACAGCTGAGTTTTTAACTAAACATTACAGTGGAAGCAAAAACTGGAAACCAAACACATTGCACATGAAATTTTTGGGTAAAACCCCGAAGGGAAAACTATTACTGTGATGTTTATTATTATTAATCTGGGCTCCCGTCCTATGATAATGGCCCACCTGAGGAAAATACAATACAACAAATAGCCAAGCCTTACAAACCTCAAGATCAGTCCTTCGATCTTGTTGGTTGGCTTCTATCTCCCTTGCCACGCCTTTGCTCCTTTCCTCGACCCTGCCCCTGCCCTTGCACACCTGGATGAATGTCCTTCTCGACCCAATCAATGAGATCTCACTCTCTCACTGTGTGTGTGTCTACTCTTCCGACATAGGCTGCCTTTTATCACCTTGAGTTTACCCTAAATCCAAAACCCTAGATCTCCAAAGTGATAAAAAGTTGAGATTAGATCTCATCTTCACTTTATGATCTAATGGCTAGGATTTAATTTAACTCACTAATGCCAAATACTTAGGCATTTGACTTAAATTAAACTCCATTAATTACAAAATTACATTCACTTTAAGAATCACTTTATTAAAGTGAATCTCCTAAGTCCTGAGAGGTATTAAGGATGATTCCCACGTGTTAGACACAAACCGACGTGGAAGTAGTCGTCCAATGCTACATAAGTCAACACTCCCTCTTAGCGAGGAAGGTACTTCCACCACCCGGAGGTGGCTATGTCTTCGCTACCATATTTGCTACTGTGCCTGCTCTCCAATCCACCTGATCGACTGCTCCCTCTGAACTGAAAGCTATCCCTTACATCTCGTTCGGACCCTTCTTCGAAGACTTGCTACCTTTGAACATGCTCCTAGAAGCCTCTTGCATCTCCATCTCGTACCATGACTCCTTGACAGACTTGGAAGTACCTGTCCGATGCTACATACGTCAACACTCCCTCTTAGTGAGGAAGTCACCTCCACGACCCGAAGGTGGCTCTATTTTCACTACCATATCCGCTACCATGGCTGCTCTTCAATCCACCTGATCGGTTGCTCCCTCTAAACCAAAAGCTATCCCTGCCATCTCGTTCGGACCCTTCTTCGAAAACTTGCTGCCTTTGAACATGCTCCTAGAAGCCTCTTGCATGGCCATCTCGTACCATGACTCCTTGACAGACTTGGAAGGCTGCTCCTTCCCACTTGAACCTGAAGGTTGACTCCCTTTGAGCTTCTCAACCTTCGGAGCTACCTGCTCCTTGTTTTTTTCACTCTGTTGCTTGTCGTTGCTTGGACCTTCTATTGCCTGCTGCCCACTGCACGGACCCCTGCCCAAAGCTGCCCAGGTACTTCTATGGGCTGCCTGGCGGTCTGCCAGTTTGTTTTTGTCTTGCATGGCGGTTGACCTGGCGGCCTTGCTGCCGACTGCTGTACTGGTGGCTTGGCTGGCTAGCTGATAGCACCCTACTGGCCTAGTCGACAACTCCTGCCCCTAGATCGTCACCTGCTCTGCAGTCTCTCCAACAACTGCTCCTCGCACATCCTCTTGTCCACGCATTACTATGGCGGTTACTACGACAACCGCCTCTTTGTTGGCGGCCCTTTTCTTTTTTGGAGACACTTTCCCGACAGCCCGTCACCCAACGCCCCCTTTGTTGGTTGCTCCCTGGGGGTTGCGGTTGTTTGTTGTGCCTTGGTGGTTACTTACTGGCAACTGTCCACTGGCCCGCGACCTGCCCGCCTTCACCTCTCAATGGCTGCCTTTACAACCCATCGCACCCTCATCCTGGCCGATGACTGCCATTGCTCCCAATGCGTCTTCCTTGATGCTCGATCCTCCTCAACAATTCTTGCCCACTATACCCATGCAACTCCTTGTTCCTCTGTAGCCCAAGCTCCACCACTGCTTGCCATTGCTACAACCCACGCGGCATTCTCCTTGCCATGTCCTCTTTAGCAGTCGTGACCCTTTAGCTCACGTGAATCCTACTGTGCGGTTGTACGGTGGCTGCTGTACGACGACCGTATAATACCTTTTAAATATATATATTTTTAAAATTTTCCTTACCCTGTGTTATTGCACAAGTTGTAGGTTGGGCAAAGCTTGTCCCAAACCACAAATGGTGACAATTAAGAGAACACCTACCCACTATCACCTTAGGCAGGTATTCTCGTCACTTTAGAGATGAAGTGATCACCTCAAGGGGAGAATCCCGGGTGACCCTAAGGGGAAATGAGATGGAAAATGATACTTATGAATGGATGCCCCTATAGG
>CBVK0103334723.1:5582-17133 GCA_900067695.1 Picea abies
AGGGGCATCCATTCATAAGTATCATTTTCCATCTCGTTGCCCCCTAGGGTCACCCGGGATCCCCCCCTTGAGGTGATCACTTCATCTCTAAAGTGATGGAAATACCTGCCTAAGGTCACAGTGGGTAGGTGTTCTCTTAGTTGTCGCCATTTTGTGGTTTGGGTCGGGCTTTGCCCAACCTACAACTTGTGCAATAACACTTTGCAACTTGATTTCTCTTTTTAGAACCACGACTCTGATACCATGTTAAATTTTCTCCTTAACCCAACACTCGACAATTAGTTCTGAATATATTACTTCTATTGAATAAAAGTACAACTGTGTTTTTAACTAAACATTACAACAGAAACAAAAAATGGAAACCAAACACATTTCACATGAAATTTCTGGGTAAAAACCCCAAAGGGAAAAACAATACTATGAGATGTTTATTATTGTTAATCTGGGCTCCCGTCCTGGGATAATGGCCCACCTGAGGATTTAATGGTTTGAATTAAATCCTCTAGGAACTTAATGATTTAATGGTAGGGTCCCACTCATCACCAAGGCTGAGTGCCCCCTCCATGATAGGGCCCCACATCCACACACAACAAAGATTCTGTGGCTGAATTTCCTAAGTAAGACTTAGGCTAGTTTAACAAGGCTGACTTGGGCTAAGTTTAATGTCCACTTACATGCCTAGGACACATAGGCATACGTAGATACCTTCTGCTGCTACAGAAAATTAATACTCCCTCTTAGTGATGAAGGTGTTCTGCACAACCCCCAACTTGTCCCTGAAATAGACAAATTTTCCTTTCACCAATGGTTTCGTGAGTATTTCTGCAATCTGCTCACCGATTGGCACATACTGTAGCTTTACAAAACCTTTCTGCAAGCAGTCCCGAATGAAGTGGTACCTTATCTCAATGTGTTTGGACCTATCATGAAACACTGGATTTTCAAAGAGCTTGATGCAACTCTGATTATCACAGTGAATCACTGTTGTGTCCAACACCTGATCAAACAAGTCCATGAGTAGCTTTTGAAGCCAAATGGCCTCACATGATGCCAAGCTGGTTGCCATGTATTCAGCCTTTGCAGAACTCAATGCAACTAATTTCTACTTCCTGTTGAACCAGGAAATAGCCCTTGAACCCAAGCTGAAACAACAATCTAATGTGCTCTTCCTGTCCACACTGCTGCATGCCCAATCTGCATCTGAATAACCCACAAGCTTCACTCCATCTCCCTGGATATAGCTCAATCCAAACTTGACTGTCCCACATAGATATCTCAAAACATGTTTTTTTGCCACCCAGTGCTGACGCTAAGGCTCAACCTTGAATTGACTGAGTGTTGACAACAAAACACAAATCTGGTCTAGAGTTAACCAGATACATAAGAGAGCCAATGACCTTCCTGTAAAGAGTGGCATCCCCCTTCTGACTTGAAAGCATCTATCTTCTTCCAATTAGTAACCATGGGTGCTGCCATAGGTCTACAATCCTACATGCCAAACTGCTTCAGGATCTCCACAACATATTTCCCTTGTCCAAGGAAAATCTGCCCATCCTTCCGCCACACCTCCAAACCAAGAAAATAATGCATCAGCCCCAAGTCCTTCATCTCAAACTCAACAACAAGATCCCTCTTGCAATCCGCTATGAGCTTCTTTGACCCTATCAAGATTAAGTCATCCACATATAGCACAAGAATGAGTGGCTCCTCCCAACCAAGATGTAGTAGAGGTTGGAGTCAACCTCACTCTTGGTGAAGTCCATCCCAAGCAAATAACTGTCGATCCCGCTGTACTAGGCACGTGGTGCCTGCTTGAGCCCATATAGCACTCTCCTCAACCTGCAAACATGATATGCCCTGTTGTGCACCTCAAACCCCTTTGGTTGCTCTATGTATATCTCCTCCTCTATCACTCCATTAAGAAACGTTGTCTTGACATCCATCTGGTGGATCTGCCAACATAACTCAGCTGCAATGGATATCACGACCATGATAGAAGAATACGTCGCCACGGGTGCAAATGTCTCACTAAAGTCAATGCCCTCCTTTTGTGAGAGGCCCTTAGCCACAAGGCGCGCTTTGAACTTGTCCACACTGCCATCAACAACGTGTTTGATCT
The DNA here is from genome assembly GCA_900067695.1 of Picea abies. Taxonomy (NCBI): domain Eukaryota; kingdom Viridiplantae; phylum Streptophyta; class Pinopsida; order Pinales; family Pinaceae; genus Picea; species Picea abies. The sequence continues at coordinate 7,702 of CBVK0103334723.1, forward strand.
TAAAGATCCATCTGGGGCCAACCACCGATTTCCCCTCTGGCCGGGGCACAACCTCCCACACATCATTCTTCATGATGGAAGAATACTCCTCCATCATGGCATCTCTCCACACCTGCTGCTCAGATGCTTCCTGAAAACTGGAAGGTTCAACCTCTATCAACTCGCTCATAAGAGCCATGTAACTGGAAAACCTCTGTGGTGCCTTGCTCATCTTGACTGATGTCTGGGAAACCTCTACCTGCTCCTGAGCCTCTCTCAATGTGTGCTCATCCCACTTCGACCTCCTCCTACTAGAGGACTCAGCCAGAGTAAATTGAGCATCCTACTCCTCCTCATGTTGCTCACGCTGCACACCCTGCTCACTCTACTGCCCAACTTGTACAGAAGTCTGGGGACCTGTAGTCTGAAATGGCTGTCTAGCCTCCTCCTTAGGAGCACTCTGCTCCTGACTCTGCTCATGACACTGCTCATCAACTGACATCTGTCCACAGGACTTCCCGAAAGCCCTGTCCTCAAATCTCACGTGCCTCCTAACCACTGTCCTCTTGAGTGCAAGAATGTAGACCCTAGAGGCCTTGGAGGTCTCGCTGTAACAAACAAGGATGCCCTTCTCTGTAGTAGGATCGAGCTTGGTCCTCCTCTTTGCTAGAACATGATAGTAGACCAAGCACCCAAAGATGCGTGTGTGACCAATCTCTAGTCTCTTCCCCGTGAAGGCCTCCTCAGGGGTCATCCTCCCCAATACCTTATGCAGACTCCTGTTCTGCAGATAGACTTGAGTGTTGCATGCTTCAGCCCATAGAAACATGGGTAAGTCCTGATCATGTAGCATAGCCTTTGTTGTCCCAACTATCGACATGTTCTTCCTCTCTAAGACTCCATTCTGTTGCGGGTTATATGATACAATTAACTCCCTCTTAATACCGAAATCTGCACAGAACTCCTTGAAGGCACTCGAGGTATACTCACCTCCATTGTCTGATCTGAGTACCTTGATCTTTCTGCATGTCTGGTTCTCCACAAGAGCTTTGAACTCTTGGAACCGGCTGAAGATCTCATCCTTGGTCTTCATAAAATAGATCTAGGTCTTCTTGGAATGATCATCAAGAAAGGAGACATAGTAGTTGAACCTTCCAATAGACACTGCTGACATGGGCCCACAGACATCCGAATGGATCAAGTCCAAAATCCCTTAGGAACTGTTGTCACTGCTAGGAAAGGCTATCTTGGCGTACTTTCCCAAAGCACAACCCTTGCACACACCATGTTGATCAGAACTGAACTTTGGAAGCCCAGTCATGGCCTCCCTGAGCACCTTGAGTGCTCCATGATGTAAATGATCCATCCTCCTATGCGAAAGCTCCCCCAAATCTCGACCACTGCTGCTGCTACTAACCAACATATAGGCTGGTTCAAACTGCAGCTTGTACAGTTTGCCCTTCCTCACTCCCAACACTTTCCCCATGCTAGCGTTGGAGCCCCTTGGATGTATGAGTACTCTTCCATCTCGGAAAGTGACCTTATATCCCTTATCTTCTAAGGATGAAACATAAATCACATTTTTGGTTAAATCGGGAACAAACAAAACATCGTTAATTGACAAAGGCTTACCAGACTCCCTCTGAAACCTCACGATTCCTTTGCCTGCTGGCCTGTACTTGGTGTTATCCCCTATCCTAGGGATAACTAAGGAGATCATGTCTTGAGGCCCACAGGTCCTAGACATGGAGTGCCGAGAGCCGGATGACTTGAGCATGGCCCCGAAGGGCCCATCTTTTCTTCAGTGTAGCCCATCTATCAACAACAATAGTATCCATCCCACCAGCCTGGTCCTGAAGCAGCAGTAAGTCTTGCTCCATGAGGTAATGAGTTCGGGTATCATGGTATGTGTCACTTTGATTATTGAAGCACTTGAATATGTTGCACTGAATTCTCCTTCATTTCATAACGTTTGCTTGGAAATTATGCTCTTTAACCTACTCATACATGGGAGGGTGACATGATGCCCTAATAAGTTGATCTCCCTTTAGGATGGGTTGCCACTGGGTGGGTCTATGAAAGGTCATCGTCCATTCCCTCCATACTTACCACTTTCCATCCTTACTCCTCTCATTTTCCCCCCTACCTTTGTTCGAGCATTGGGTTTGCCACACTAGGAAGGGTTGTACCTTGCCTTGTGGGAAGAAGGGACTAAAGGCCCAGAGGGTAAAAGTAGCTAGCAAGAATTAAAAGCCAAAATGAAACCTTTGAGATGCTTTGCCCAGGGATTCCCGAGAAAGCAGTAAAAGGCTTCTCAGTAGGAAAAGGGAACCCGTAAGATAAATGAACACTCAAGGTATTAGCTTGTGGATGGGAGGTCTCATCATGAGCCGACCTATTAGGACCATGGGCATGTAGCGGTATGACATTACCATCCATTTGGTCACCAAACCAGGGTAGTGGCTCTTGGTGGCATATCCAAGAGAAAGGGGATCTCATCACGAGCCAACCTTCTCATCTTCGTGAAATGCTTGTGGGTAACGCTGTCACCTTTGGTTGCCAAGCTAGGACAGTGTCCCTCAGCTCTTCCCTTGAAGCACAAAAGAAAAGGCAATAAGACTAAGAATAAAAGGCATTGAATGGGCTAGGAAACAATGGCATCCATGATAAGGTGCAACTCGCCCTCTACAGAGGCACCCAAAGGCAAGACCTACATTTCCCTGTTATCACTACACCCTATGCCCAAACACTTCCTATGTCACCTCACGCACACTTACATGACCTAGATTGGCTCTCACTTGGGAAACACCCCGAACTTAAGGAGGATTAGCCCAATAGAACATCCCGAGACCCTCTCCAAACCTGACTTGTTAAACTGCATAATGTCTTTGAGCATTTGTCTGGGTAAAGGGGGGTTTAATGCACATGTTTGGGTAATTTGATTATTAGATGTGATTGACATTGCTATGATCCTTGCGACTTATTAGCCCCTTGAGGGCGTACTTGTTGTTGCTGCAGGACTTTGCCCGGTGGACAGGTACATATGGGGGAATGATTAGCTCGGACCTCCATGGGGCTAAAAGCTCACAAATGGATGTTGTGACCCCAACTAGGGGTAGAGAGACATCAGAGGCTTGCACCGGGAAGAAAGAAAGACGTTGCCCCTGAGACACTCTGGTAGGCCTAGACCCAGGGGGGTCTTGTCTTTCCACCAGGACGTTGACCCTTGAGAGCACATGATGTCATCATTATGACCATGCCATCATCCAGAGTTAGGGTTTTCACTTATGAGGGAAGTTGTGTGCTAGTTGGCACGTGTGGCAGCATTTAGGGCCTTTGGAGGCCAGACGTTCTACATTTGAGGCCTAACGTTCCACCCTAGGGGCCTAATGTCACCCTAGAAGGGCATGACATCACCCTTGGAGATGCAATTAGGGTTTTATTAATGTCATTTATGTAAAAACTGGATTTTAAATGTAATTTGGCCATGTCGGCCTTTTTATGACCTAATTCTAATAAAAGGTCATTGATATTGTAAAAATAGAGAGAGAAAACTCTCATTTTTTCATCATTCACTCATCACACAAGTGGTGGTCCAAAATTCGGCCCTCTTCTAGGGTTATTGGCTGAAATTTTTGGCGCACTTCTCTTGGAGGCTAAAAATTTGCAACTTGGATCATTTTTGGTGAAGTTACTTGGCATTTCTAGGGTTTTATGGCTTGATTATTCTTGGTGAAGTAAGTAAATCTGCAATTCTTCATTTTATTTGAATGGTTTATGGTAAATTTGCTTGTTCATGTTAAAGATTATGAAATTGCTTGCTAGACCTTGCCAAGAGGATTTTGACCTAGGTAAACTTCTAGAGCCCTAAACACTAGCACTTTAGAAGTTATTATCTAGTCAATTGTTACTTCTAGTATCTATTCAATACTCTAAGGAAGGAAGATCTTGCTAGAGCCTAAAATTGCTTACACTCTAGCAAGTTTGTTCTTAGGGTTTGGATGTTGAGGCCTTGAAAAGCCAACACCTCTTCTATCCATCTCTTATCCTTAGGCAAGTATTATCATTGTGTCTTTTCCTCCAAGAAGAAACCGTCATCTCTAGACTCCATTACCCTATAAAGTCACTAGTTCACTCACCTTAGTGATTGATTGATCAAAACAAACTCTTAAACTATCTTCCTTGAGACCTCTACTAACTTTTACTAACATCAAACTAGACTAACTCCCTAACTAACTTGCTGCTGTTGCAAAAGATTGCTACAGCCATCTTACGACATTAATTTCTCTTTAAAAGTGACATTTAAAGCTGATTAAACATTGCCAATTTTGCTTTTGACAAGTTGCTATCATTTTGTCAAATTAGAACTATACTTTTATGTCATTTTTAAGCATTCTTAAGGCATAATTGTTGTGGCTGTTACAAATTATTCATTGCTGTTATAGATAATTACTTTGCTGCAGTATTATATCAGCTTACTTATTTTCCAAAGGTTCATGGTTTTATGAAGCACTAACATCATATGGTACCTTGAAATTGCATAATTTTTCTATTGTTGTCTTGTTCTGGGCAGGTACACCTCATTTATCTTTTTGCTTCATCTCTACAAGACACAAAGAACCTTTGAAATTGAGTGACCTGTGAGAGGGGGGAACTTTCTTGTACTTTTGCTTTAGCCTTCTCAAACCCTCAGGTCACTGGGGACATCTCCCCTGGGGTACATTGATATACTCCTAAAGAGAAAGGGGTTTCCTATTAAGGTGACAGTGATAGGTCATTCCCTGTTACGCCAATCTTGCATTTAGTTGCCTTGGGCTTTGGGAAAGTATAGATTGTGCGATAACACTTGGCATTATTTCCAAGTACAATGTTGAAGTTGGCATTGTACTCCTTCAAGTTGATGAAGTACTCACGCACCCCTGTCATGTGGCATGAAGCACCACTGTCAATGTACCATGTACCAATGACCATGGAGGTGGATAGGCATGCTAAGAGTGAAAATTCATCTTCAAATCTCACTGCAAATGCATCCATACAATTGTAGCAGCCATCTGCTTCTTGGGTTTTCCCTTCTTCTTGTTGGGACTGTTATCGCACAATCTACACATGCCCAAAGCCTAAAGGCAAGTAGGCTTAGATTGATGTAACACAGAGGTAACCCTATCACTGTCACCCCAATCGGGTACCTCTTTCTCTTTAGGAGGAGGAAAACCTCACTCCAAGGGAGACGTCCCAGGACCTAGTTGGTTGATGAAGGGCAAAAAGACATGGTGAGAACCCATCCCTCTCTCTAGGTCACTCAATAGAAGAAGTCACTTGGGTAAAGTTTGAAGGGACAAGGGAAAATGAAAATGGGTTTGTACCTGCCTTTTACCAATGAAACATCAAACATTAGTAGCAACAATTATAATCAATGACTTCTCAAACAAATTGCATGCTGCCAAAACAAGTTATTATACAATAAATATGATATTACGGTAGTAGCAATGTATCTTGAAAGTTGCAAGTTATGATGACAATAAAAGATACAAGAGTCTTGCAAACTTGATAATGCTTTGTCACTCACAATTTTCAAGATAAACACAAGTCAATAAATGATTTAAACGGCTGTCCAAACATTTATAACAATATTAATTAATGATGATGACAGCAATGGAAACCACTTCAGAAAAGTACTATAATAAAGCAATAAGACACTACTTCAATATCCAATGATTATAGTTTGCTTAGTACAAATGCCCAATGGTTTTATGGATGATTTTAGGGCTGTTAGGGGCTGCAACAATGGCAGTAACAACAGCTATGACAGCGGTAACAACTTCAGAAGTTGCACTTTAGAAAGACAATTAAACACACACTTTAACACTTATTGATAGTACCTTGCCTTATACAAATTCTGGGATGACTTAGATGGTTACTAGGCTGATATAAGCTGCAAAATGATGGCTGTAGCGATGATTATGACAACAACAAATTAGTTGTTAGTATTTCTAGACTAGGTTAGCAAGTTAGTAGAATATGAAGTGAAAGAGTTTGAATTGAGTCTTGTCAAGAAGTAAGAGAAGAGGACTAGTGCCTCCAAGGGTAATGGAGTCAAGGAGGGCCGCTTCTTCTAAGGCTGCAAATTAATGATGATGCACAAAAGTCTAAGAGGGAAAAAGTGTAGGAGAAGTAGTAACTTAAGTCCTCCTAGAATTTGACTTCAAGAGACAAAATGCTAGGGTGTAGGTAAATCTAGGCCCTAGCGCCTTGCTCTCCTTAGCCTTTTTATGGAGTAAAACTTATGCAACAATAACCAAGTACAAAACCCTTAGAGTGCTAGCAATTTAGGGCTCTAAGGTTTCACTAGTTACTAGATCAATTTAGTGAAAAACTTGGCAGATAAAAAGTAAGAAAGTAGCAACTTAAGTTTCTTACTTCAAGCATTAAATACACCATGCAATTTCATAATCTTGTATGAGCAAATAAAACCATACAATAAACCATTCAATAGATGACAAAATGCAGATTTCACTTACTTGCACCAAGAATAATCATGAGAATACCATGCAAGATCACCATAAACTTCCAAAAATTGATCCAAGTTGCAAAAATAAGCCTTAAACAAGAGTGGCGCCTCACAATTTCAGCCAATAACCCTAATAGTGCGCAAATTTCAGACCTCTTGTCTCCAAGGACAAGTTATGATGAAAATGAATGTCATTTTTTGCTTATTTATATAAAATTTTGTTGAAATATTGTAACTGCAAAGAGTATTCTATTTATTATTGATGTATTATTCATTAGATCAATCCCCTTTTGTGGATTGATCATGTCGGATATTGTAAATGACCAAATCCCCTTTTGCAGATTGGTCAAAACCTAATTGTAATAAACAAAATGAGAAGTCGGCTCCCAGAATTAATTAAGGTGGTTCTAACCACCCAGAAAGAGAAGTTGGCCCTGCTAGTGAAAAGACACTTCGTTTTAGCTCCTTCTAGATTGTACAAATAAATGAGGCTAGCTCCTCATTTGTTCACTCACTCACTTGATCATCCGAATGCAAGTTTGGAGCTGCAGTTGGAGAAGAAGGAAGAGAGAGAGAAGCGCATTACTTGGAGAGGACTTTCTGTAGTGTTTGGTTTATTCTCTTGGCATTGTATTGGCTATCTATATTAAGGAAGTTTTTGCTGGGTTTTCTCCCTCGTGAGGGTTTCCCAGGATAAATGATGTGTCTCTTGTGATTGTGTATTTCTCAGTGATCCTATCTATGCTAGTGAATTGAAAAGAAACTTAATAATAGCTTAAACTCTAACATGGTATCAGAGCTAAGCTGAAGAGAGCATCTTTCACAAGAAAAAGAAAAACGTCACTGTTGCCGTACATGAAAATTATAAATTTTTATTGAAGAGGAATTTCAGTCCAAGAGCCATCTAGAAAAGTGCGCCCTAGGCCAAGGTACTCTTTGGCACCTTCACCACACCTTTTCAATGGTTAGATCTCTCGGAAAGTGAAACCCTAGTTTTCTCTAGTACCAGAAGTCCCAGAAAACTAGAAGTACCAGAGTACCAAAAGTACCAGAAAACCAGAAGCACCAGTCCAGAAATCCGCTGGTCAAGTTTGAAGGGGCAAAAGTTGGAGTTTTTGAAATCTAAACACACTAGGCTACTCGCCTTAGCCAAGCGCACCTCTTGGTAAGTTCAAAATTCAATTTTAAGCACTTTCATTTTTTGGTCATTTTCCTAGTTCTAGGTAAAAGATGTCTGCAAGCACTAAGCTTGTTGACAAGCTAGAAGGTGTGGAAAACTTCCATGCCTGGAAGTATAGGATTGGACTCATTCTTGAAGAGAATGACTTAGCAAGATTCGTTAAAGAAGATGTACTAAAAACCGTTGATGCTGCAGCTAAAGCAAAACACCAAAAGGACACAATTAGGGCCAAAAGAATCATTTCAGAGTCTATCAAAGATCACTTGATTCCTCAAGTGTCGTCAAAGAAGACTCTAAAAGAAATGTTTGATGCCCTAACCAGATTATATGAAGGAAAGAACATAAATCGAAAGATGAATCTAAGAACTCAACTCAAGAATACAAGGATGTAGAAAGGAGAATCAATCCAGGAATATTTCTCCAAAATATCAAAATTCAAAGAACAGCTAGAAGTAATTGGAGATACTATAGACGAAGACGAACTCATAATGAACGACCCTTAATGGTCTCACAAGACCTTGAGATGCATTCATCCAAACTATTTGTGCCAGAAAGGAGAAACTACAATTTGACAGTCTTTGGGAAGAATGTATTCAAGAAGAATAAAGGGTAGCTAACCGAGAAGCTTTACTATCAAGAGATGAAGATCAAGCCCTAGCTACTCACACTAAAGGAGGAAGAAAGAAGTCTTACTTCCAGAAAGAAACTCATAAGGAGTCTCAACCCCAAAACAAATTCATACATAAAGAATCTCAACCAAGGAGATTCCAGAAGTTTTAGAAAGGACAAAGAAAAGGAAAAGATTTCTCATCCTGCCAATGTTACCATTGTGACAAGATGGGACATATTGTGAAACATTGTCCAACTAGACGAGAAGAATACAAGAAGAAAAACAAGAGGTATCATGCCCATGCAGTTGAAGATGAAGAGCCACCCACAAAGATGATAAAAGAACGAATTGAAGACTATGTCTTAATCTCGGCCCTCTCAGGATTAGTATCACTTGGTGAGGACACGTGGCTTATTGATAGTGGTGCTTCCAAGCACATGACAGGTCAAAGAGACATTCTCTCTTGCCTTTCAAAAAAGAAGTTTTCTCAAAAAGTTACACTTTGAGATGATTATCAATACCCCATCAAGGGAGTAGGAGAATCAAATTACAAGCTTAATTCAAGAACTCCAATGAAGATGAAGGATGTACTCTATGTACCAGGTTTGACAAAGAACTTACTCTCCATATCAGCTTTAGAAAATAAAGTCTTAAGAGTTGCTTTTATAGATGGAGAAGTTCTTATGTGGGCCAAAGGAAAAACCATGGAAGAAGCAATTGTTATTGGAAAAGAAGAAGGTGGCTTGTATAAGCTAAAGGGTCACTCAGAAGCAGCCATGACCCACTCCATTGCGAATCCATGTGAACTTTGGCATAGAAGATTAGCCCACATCAACTACAAGGCATTACCATATGTAAGCAAGGCAGTTACAGGTCTACCAGAGCTTAAGGTTGACCATGAAGGTGTGTGCAATGGATGTGCACAAGGGAAGAACATCAAGAACCCTTTTCCGAAGAGAGACAGTGAAGCCGAAGGAGTCCTAGAACTCATTCACTCAGATGTGTGTGGCCTAATGCCATCATCCTCCATCAGTGGGTATGTATACTATGTATCTTTTATTGATGACTATTCTCGTAAAACCTGGGTTTACTTTTTGAAATCAAAAGATGAAGTGTTCAGTAAATTCAAGGAATTCAAAGCCTTGATAGAGAATC